>CBVK0102739060.1:0-15619 GCA_900067695.1 Picea abies
TCAAAATCATGGAAATCGTCAGAATGGAACGAAACCAAAGCCAACCTATGCGGAATGGCTCATAATGATGGAATATGATAATTAATGCAAATTGGACCCCACAATGCCCCTCAAATACCCCTGTACTCACTATAACATCCATCTGGCTACTCTGGTCATCATAATTCTCTGCCCTGTGATGATGTCCCAAAGTGGGGACATTACACCCCTGCTGGGGTATCAACATCCATCTGGTGGGCTCTTCAACCCCATGGAGGTCCGAACTAATCATCTCCCCATGTGTACCTGTCCAACATGGTACCTGTCTATCGGGCATGATCCTGCACATCAACAACTACGCCTTCCATGGGCTCATAAGTCACAGGGATCATAGCAATGTCAATCACATCTCATCATCAATATTATTAATTATGTGCATAAACCCCCTATTACCCCAGTTAAAATCTCAAAGACATTATACAAGCCTGCAATACAAGTTTGGAGAAAGTGATAGGGCATCCTATTGGGCTAGTGTTCACTAGAAAAGGAAAGTTCCCAGAAAAGACTTCATCTAAGCCATGTAAGTGGATGATGTGGATAAGGGATGTCCTGACAATGGGTGCAGTGAGAGAAACATAGTGAAAAGTTTTACTTGTGGGTGCCTTTGTAGAAGGCGCGCTGCACCTGTCCTGGATGCAATTTTTCCAAATCCAATTCATGTCTTTTATTCTTTATTCTTATTGCCTTTTCTTCAAGAATCTAATCCGGGGACACTACCCTGGTGTGGTAACCAATGATAGCAGTGTTACCCACAAGTACTTTCAAAGAAATGAGAAGGTTGGATCGTGATGAGACCCCCTTTATCTTGTCCATGCAACCAAGAGTCACTACCCTGGCATGGTAACCAACTGCTAATAGTGTCATACTGCTAGATACCCATGGACCTAATAGTCTGGCTCGTGATGAGACCCCCTATCCTTTGACTAGGTCTTGTTTTATTATTTTTATTGGGTCCCTCTTGTTTCTTGTTGATAATCCTTTTATTGCTTTCTCGGGGATCCTTGGGTGAAGCATCTCGAGGTTTTATTCTTAGGATTTTATCTTTTTCTAGCTTGCTTTTACCTTCTGGGCCTTTAGCCCCTTCTTCCCATGAGGCAAGGTGAAATCCTCAAATGATTGGTCAACACAGTGCCCAAACAAGTGTAATGGGATAGATGAGTGGGAAGCAAGATGAAAATGTGGTGCTATGATGGGAGCAGGTGATGGATTTTCAAAAATCCCCCCATTGGCAAACCAAAACCTATGGACACAGGCTTACTAGGGCATCATGTCATTTCCCCCAGACATGGTCAAGTGGGCAAGTATAAGATCCAAGCATTTGTTAGAAACAAAAGGAATTAAATGCACATATTCAAAGGTTTTGAGGATCAGAGTGACACATACCATGATAACCAGACTCATTACCTCATGGAGCAAGAACCATCTCTGATGCAAGAACAAGCCGATGGTGATGGATGCTACTGTTGTTGAGAGAGTAGAGGCACTGAAAGGGAGAAAAGATGGGCCCTCCAGGGCCATGCTAAAGTAAATTTAGTTCTCGGTACTCCATGTCTAGGACCTGTGGGCCTTGAGACATGATATCCTAGTTATCCCTAAAAATGGGGGATAATAGGTCGAATTTGGCATGGTCTGCCAGATTTGGCGAACCCGCCAATCTATAAAAAAAAATTAAAATCGGACACGGGCTGTCCTTGTGCTTTTGTCACCTGCCACATGGAAGCCCCTGATTGGGCCATGTGGAAGCCTCTCATTAGACCACGTCGTCCTCTATCATTTCAGCACCATGTCATCACACCATGTTACTATACAGACTACCATGTGGCATGATCCTATTGGCCCACGGATCGGTCTGAAAGTGCCAAAACTATGTGACACATGGAAGCCTCTGGTGTTGCCACGTCACCATGTTGACATCATGCTAACATCAACATGACACATTTCACCTTCTTCTCCTACCACATGTGTTGTATAGATGATGAAATCATTCGTACAGATGTTGACATCAGCAGTACGGATGTTGACTCATCCCCTGTTGACTAGGCTAGGTTGACCAAACTTTGACCGCGAATATATTTCAACTCGTAACTTCGTTTGACGAGTCGTTTGTGCCATTATAAATCTTGTGACGTGCTCTTCGCGATAATGTCATTTTCACTGAGTTTTTGGAACTTTGATATTTTTCCCTTTCTTTGTCTACTAAGGCCATTTTGAGCGTCTTGAGTTGCCTATGTGAGTTCTGAGTTGTTCTTAGCCTTCTTTAGTTCATTTTTGGATCACTTAATTTTCACCCTTCCTTCTATTAGGATTGTTGAAGACCATTAGTGAGAATTGCACAGTAGAGATCCTTAGAAAAGGAATGGACGAAAATGATAAGGGACTTGGAGTAATCTTGTCATAGCAAAGAGATGTATTTCATACATATAATATCTTCTTAGTGTTAATACAACCTGAGTGAGCCTAATGGTTAATAACATGTGTTTCCTCCATGGAGGTCATAGGTTCAAATCTAGAGGGGGGTAGGGAATCTATACCTCCATAGACTTTGGCAGTCAAATCATTGTGCGGAGGGGGTCCCTTGTCCCACAACAAGTAGATATAGAAGGGTTTTTATTTTTCTTTATGAGTTAGATATAGGGGATATAGAGTTTTTCTACTTGTAGAGTAGGAAAGGTATTTTGTTTGTCTTGTGTGCATGATTATTGTCCAATATGAACCTCATTTTCTTGCTCATCCATTTAAGATTAGAAGATCCATTAAGGAGTGTAAGTTCATGTTTTTTTCTTCCCTCCTTTCTAGAAACCCTAGTTATATTTCTTGCTTGTTTATTATAAAAGGTAAAACACATTATGTTTTTTCTTATCATTGGTCTTTCAATCATACTAATGAATATGGATTTGGATTTTGCACATCTATTAATGGAATAAAACGTCCTTCCATATTTGGTTGGGTAGGAGCTCTCACATTGTTGTCATTTTGAAAGAAAGTATTAATGAATGATAACATGAAACAAAGTTGTTAGATCAATAATACTTCTTACTCGATTTCTTTTAAATTGTATTATGCCTTTTACTTTTAATGCATGGTTGTTCTTCCATTTCATCTCTTGACTACATGCTGGAGCGATGGGTCTAGGGTTTTCAACAAGAGTTGGTTTTACTGGTGTGATCTGCTGCAAAGGTAGGGTTTTCTGATTCAATGTTTAACACTGGAGGCAGATTTTGTGCTTTTCAAAGGATGACATGGCATCTATTTTGGATTTGGACTGGGAAGAGGAGGATGTGTTATGGGCTAGGGAAGGTATTTTCTTGTTTGATTTTCACTTACAGGAATATATACAAGAATCGGTGTGGGTCAATACTGGGAGGACACGTGCATGCTACGACATATCTGGTTTCACCTTTGGTTGATAGACAGGTTGGGGCTTCATCGAGAGTCAAGTTTAGTGGAGAAGGAGGTTTAGTGCAACCTATGGTTAACCAACATGAGGCTGAAGTAGGGTTTAATACTAATAAAAACAACCCTGTAAAGGCAGGGCCTTTGATGGTTTTCCACTGGAAAATCTCCGAGGGTGATGGTTTCGGGGGGGTGGGTGGTGGATCTGGAAGAAATAGATCCAAGTGGGAGTCTGCAAGGGATAATCGACACCAAAAATGTGTGAAATTGTAAAGTAGTAGGCCTTTGTACATTTTGGGGAAGGATATCACAATAGATAGGGTTACTGGCTTGTCGGCAAGGGCTTTGGTGGGTAAATATTTTTACACAAAGATGGCAAAGTCTCGGTTAAAGCAGTGGATTCAAGATATTAAGAAGACTAAGGTGGGTTATCTCCCCCTATTCTCTCTTCTCTCGAACCATTGGATCTCTTTCCACTTCCTGTTGAAGGAGGATCTCTTAAAAAATTTTGAAGTTTCATGGATTATTGGAAGGGGGTTTTAATGCTTAAGAGATTGGAGCCATGTTTTAACCCTTTTACAGAGACTTTTGCGAAGCATTGCGTCTTGGTTCTTATTCCAAACTTCCTTATCGAACTTTGGGTGATGAGATTTTTCATGGAAATAGCTAATACAATCGGGGAATTCATGTTTTTCGACAAGCATGATTATAGATGGAATAACAAAAGATTGGTATAGATTTTAGTGGAGGTTGACTTGGAGTTAGGAATGCCTGAATAAATTGAAATCATCACTAAAGATATCTCTTTCATTCAGACTTTGGACTATTGGAGCGAGCCATTCCGCTGCCGTTCTTATAGATAGACAAGACATATGAAAATGAATTGTCCAAGTTTGACGAAGAAACTAGTGGATTTGGATCGAGGGGGTTTCACTCCACATGAGACAAAATCCATTACACAAATAGAATCAAATAATCCCCACAGTTTCAACTTAGACTCTTTCATTGGTAAGATGCATATCGTTTATCCCTCCTTATTCATTTCTCTTTCGAAGGATGATATCAGTTCTCTCATAAATCATGAATATTGGATTGTGTAGGTTTTTGGTAGTTTTTGGGAACTGGTGTTGAAGAAATTTGAGAATTCTATTCCTAGGGATAAGGTGAGGGATAGGGGGTTGGGTGATACTATAACTGAGAGACTTGACCTTCCTCAGGTTATCCCTAATGTTGTATCCCTTGTGGGGGAGTCTTGTCCCCAAGTCTTTGAAGAGGGTATGGGTTTGAAATCCTCTTAGTGCTCTTCTGGGTCTGAAGATAGGTTTATGGAATGTGTATTGAAGGGGAACAAGGAATTTGTCCCTCACTATGGTGGATCACTGTTTGAAAATGGATATTGTGTTTTAGGTTCTCAGGGTAGGGAAGGTAGTCCTGTTGTACTGGCCCCATCTTACAAAGAGGTCTTATCTAAAATGCCTCTGCAAATTTTCAATAGATTGGAGGCAAATAAAGGGGTTGGAGACATGTCAAATGTAACTATTAGGAAGAAGTCTGTGAAGAATTTTTCCAGGAAGGTTTTTGATGCCATTGAAGGAAGTTTGGCACCTTTTATTATCTCATCTAATATTCTCCCCCAATATGGTGTGATAACTCATATTGAACCTCCTCTTTCCCCAATGGCACTTAGAGCTCTGATGCTCGATAAGGGGGTTCCTAAATGATAATCTTATCTCTCAACCTGTGTGGGGTGGGGGGTGCCCCAAAACTGTTAACCCTTAAAAGTTTAATATAGTCTGTTATCCCCAACATTATTTTCTTCCAAGAAACAATGGTGGATTGTGGAAAATCTAAGGATTTTTTTTTTTTTTTCTGAAGTGTTTCCCAAATTGGGAATGTGTTGCATTGGATTCTAATGGACTTTTTGGGGGTTTGATTTTAGGTTGGAATCCCGTGAAAGATGATCTTCAAGCATTTGGTACTAGTGTAGGTATCTTTCTGGAAGGTCTCCTTAAGGATATATATAGGATGGTTAAGTTGTTGAATTGTTATGGTCCATACAAAGATAAGGCATCATTTTTGTAGCCTATGGAAGCTTGTAGTTTTTTAAGGGAAGATGGTCTAGCGGATATCCTTGTCATCAAGGGAGATTTGGGGGTACCATGAAAGAATTGATCCTTTGGCATATTTTTTCTCTTCTATGTTCACATCAGTTGGTCTAGTGGATATCCTTCCAGGCCATATCAGTCCAACGTAGAGGAATGTAATGTCCCCCACCTCGTGATGAAGAGGTATGGAGGAGACTCAGTGGCTTAGGCATCCCAACTAGGCCATAGTCTCATGCTAAGGGGAAAGGTAAACCAAACTAAGGTTATATTCTTAAGTTGACTTGATGAAAAGGTGAAAAAGAGTTAAAAGATAACTCACTCAAGGAATAGAAGAGCTGGAGGAGTAACCCGAGGGGTTAACCTAACTCAATAGGAAAATAGAAGAAAAGTATAAATAGAAGGCTAGGGCACACCTATTATTCATGCTGGATTTTGGTATTTTGCTTGTTGATGCTCTTAAGCATACAATTTTGAGGGTTTTGATATTACAAACCCTAGTGAGTAGCTCAGTGGTGAAAGATTTCGCTCGCCTATCTCCAAGCTTGGTCTCGAGGATGAAATCTTCCACCCACACCATTCTATAGCTATCATCTACCCAGGAGGATGAGTAGGCCATACCATTTGGATCAGGAGGGTCGTACCAGTTAGGGTTTTTCTGAGGGGCGCACCAGTTATTGAAGAAGAGTTCGATCCAAACAAAGGAAGAATATTGAACGTTTTCCAACGTTAGGGTTTTGCTCGCAGGCCCTTACCCATCAGTTTGAGGGCTTCTTGGAGGAGTTACCATGTCCCTATCATTTACTGCAGGTTGGGACGATTTCAGGAGGAAGGGTACGATTTGGAGATTCAGTTATTGTCAGATCTAGGAGGCTACAGAAAAGATCTGAACTTGAGACTTCTCTCAAGTGTTTTTGGATGCCCGATCTATCATATGAAAGAGTTTCAGGAAATTCAGAGGGGCCATGTAGCTAGGTCATACTATTGGCCATATCCAGGGTTTCAGGAGGGTCGTACCATTCCAGGGTTTCTGCAGTTTGAAGAGGAAGCTTCAGTGTTTGAGCTTCACACTTCAGGAGGAGGTTTCTCTTATCTTTATCTATCATTGGGGAGGATTTGACAGCATCAAGAGGTCTATATCTTCAGGAGGGTCGAACCCTTGGTGTCCTTGTCTTCAGTAGGCCGTACCAACAATCATCAGGGCCATACCAGTGACTTGAAGAAAGGCCAAAACCTAGATCTAACAAGCATTCATATTCTATTGGAAACCTTTGGGAGGCTTGGTTTGTATCTCCAGGAGCATTTTGTATATAGCTCTAGTATTATCTTGAAGCCATCTATTCAGATCTGCTTCACTATTGTATCAGGTGCTTGCTTTCTTATAATAAAGTTCAACTATTTGCTTGTGATTCCTATCTTGTGTATTGATGATGATCTTCATATAATGGAAATGATGTTTATGTAAACCCATGGTTAAACAAATGAATAAACCCTAAGACGAAATATTCATGTCAACCTGCATACACAAACAATAAGAATCAAAACAAGGGCCAGTTAGTGGTTCCAAGCAAAAAATTGGCTTGGGATCATTACAAGGAATGGATGTTCTAGTTCTGATGGTATCTTTAAGAGATTAGACAGGTTCCTTATGAGTGAATATTTGTTGGAGAGTATGGGTAGATGTAGATATTGGGTTATTAACTCCTTTTTAAATGACCACAATCCAATTTGCTTGCAATTTGATGAGATCAAGGAAAGTAATTACTCTCCTTTTAAGTTTAATCATGCATGACTATTGGAACCTGATGTTAATTTAGTTGTGTAGACAACATGGAAGTCTATGGAATTATGTCATGACTCTTCAACTATGAAGTTACATGTGGTTAAGATCAAGAAGTTGAAACAAGAAGTGGTTAATTGGCAGAAAGAAAAAATAAATAAGCTTCAGGCATAACTCTGGGATCTTAAACAAAAATTGGATGAGGTCTTCCTTAGGTGCCCTTCACAAATATTTTCTCCATAAGACAAGGAATTAATTTTATCTTATGAGAAGAGGAAGACCGATATTTTAAATCTTGACGAAGAATCCTTATGCCTTAAGAGCAGGGCTACCTAGTTAAAGAGTGGTGATAAGAACACTGAATTTTGTCACAAATGTGTCGAACACCGTAGGGTAATCAACACTATTTGGGAAATTAAGGATTTAGAGGGTAAAAAACAATCTTCTCATGAAGATATAGGGGCAACAAATTTTATTTTTTTTAGTCTCTTTATAAATAAAAAGAGAAGGAAGCCACTCTAGCACAACTTCAGGTGATAAAAGAAGTACCCCACTTCTTTTCGGATGAAGAGAGCAATGACTTAGGAAGGAAGATTACCCTACAAGAGGTTAAAAAAATCATGGAACTGATGCTAAAGGACAAAATTACTTGCCCTAGTGGATGGACTCAGGAACTGTTACATCACTTCTTTGATATATTGGGTAGTGACATGTTGGTTGTGGTTAAGGAGTCATGGTTAACTGGAAGGGTAAGTGGTTCTTTGAATGTTATTTTTGTCTCTCTTGTCCCGAAAGAATCCAAACCTTTATCCTTCAATGATTTTAGACCTATTGCATTATGCAATTTTTTTATAAATTTATTTCAAAGATCATTGCCTCTACGTTGAAAGATAAATTGGCCTCCTGCATCTCAAAGGAGAAATTTGGATTCTTGAGAGATAGGTTAATTTTTTATTTTGTAGGTCTTTCTTAGGAATGTATGCATTCTGCAAAAATAAAAAGTTGAAATCTTTGATATTGAAGTTGGATTTAAGGAAAGCCTATGATAGAGTCAATTGAAACATCCTAAGATTGATGTTGATTCAAGTTGGTCTAAAATGGGAGGTGGCTCAGTGGATCATGGGGTGTGTTACTAGTGCAAATTTTGTTGTCTTGGTGAATGGCTCTCCGATTGAATTTTTTAAAAGCTACAAAGGCTTAAGGCAAGGTTATCCACTTTCTCCATTGTTTTTTCTTCTGCTGGTGGAAGGCTTCAGTAGGATGATGAATAAGGCAAGTTCAGAGGGAAATTTGTCTGGGATTAAGGGTACAAAGAGTGTAGTATACCTAGGGAGGTAATATGGGGTACCTAGGGAGGTACCCAATGGAAATGTGGTTATGTATTATTATTTGAAGTAATTTAATATATGAGAATGTGGACATTCAATGTAGGTGGACTAGGTCCACTATATTAATAAAGTCCCACTATGGTAGTTAAATGTAATAAATGTGAGAAGAATCTCTAGAAGGTTCCTAGGAGATAGAGAGAGCTATATAAATAAGTGTAAGCAATGTAATGAAACATAGTGAAGAATATTGTGAATGTATCAAACATTGCTTGAGGAGTGTTATCCATCCTTAAGGATTAATATATGGTGTTACCCTACCTCAAGGGTTTTCTATATTCTTGTGTTCATGTTATGGTGAATGGTTTGGATTATTATTGTTGATATTGTGGATTTATTTTGAGATTTATCTCTAGATATATCCAGGTACTTAACAATTGGTATCAAAGCATGTGAGAAGGCTCTCTAGAAGGTTCCTAGGATATAGAGAGAGTTATCCTTGCATACATAAACACCACAAATATTCAGAGAACAATATAGAAGAAATCACACTTTATTATATCAAAACCCTTGAAGTAGGCACTCTGATACCACTTGTTAAGTACATATATCAGATCTGTAAATATACTTCAATAAGACCAAGAATAAACCATAAACCATTCACCAATAATGAACACAAGATGTAGACAAAACCCTTGAGGTAGGGTAACACCATATATTAATCCTTAAGGAAGGATAACACTCCTCAAGAAATGCTTGATACATTCATCATATTCTTCACTATGCTTCATTACATTGCTTACACTTCTTTATATATCTCTCTATCTCCTAGGAACCTTCTAGAGAGACTTCTCAAATTTATTACATTTAACTACCCTAGTGGGTCTTTATTAATGTAGTGGACCTAGTCCACCTTACATTGAATGCCCACATTCTCATATATTAAATAACTTCCACTAATAATACATAACCACATTCCCATTGGGTACCTCCCTAGGTACCCCATATTACCTCCCTAGGTATACTACATTCCATCCCCCTTCACATGCTAAGAAATGTAGCCAACTGGTACCAAGTACGACCATCCATCCATCCCAATGGAAGTTGAACATGATGTCCATCTACTGCCTTGCCACCCTGATATTGCTCTGCATTATGTCAGGGTTTGCATGGGATTGTTTATGTAGCCTGATCTCCTTCTGTAGTGTCGATAGTCCTCCATGCACCTCTTGATCAGTTTCTTGTCTAGTGCCATGTTGGTGCATAAATGTGTTGATGCACACTCCCTTGTCTTGATGATTGTTGTGTCTCTATATGATGTGGTTGAAGATATACAACACATGTAGGAATCTGTTCTTTTTTCTTCAAATCTGCAACACTTTGTGTCTTTGAGTCAATGACCTCCTTAGCTTCTTGATTATGTCCTTCTTGTAGTTTTCCATCATCTTCTTCTGTAGACTCTACCTCTGATTCAACTTCAGACTCGACAATAATTTCTTTGCTAGCTTCCATGGGCCCATGTTTCTTACTAAGAGACACATCCTGCAATGTAATTTTATTTTTCTTGTACCAAAGCTTTATAAACTTCTTTTGAACATTAATATTAATGGTACCTGTTAGCAATAAATGTTGTCATGGGGTCGAGAGAATTCGGGTCTGCAAGTTGCATGAAATGATCAAGCGCAGCACAGGAGAATCCTTGTTTTTCCAAGTAGCAGGTCAAGCGAGCGGGCAAAATGTCGTCAACAACATCCAATGTCTATTTTTGCGAAGCAGATTGACGATCGGTGGGTAATTGCAGTCAGCTGAGTCACACCAAGTATAGCGCAGAATTTTTAAAGAGGTGAACGGTGTCAGCCGATGGATCGACAGAAGAACAGATCTGGACCGTTCGGGAGTGGACGCGTGTCACGAGATTACCCACATCGAGGACTCGAGCATCGGAGGTTGGAAGAAGAAGTCATTCGAATTCATGAGCGACGAAGTGGCGAGAAGATCAGAACCGTTCATCTGAGGAGGACAGGTGGCAGAGATTGAGGGATCTCGCGAACTCGGAAGTTTGCAAGGTAAAGGCCCAAGCATTTGGTACTCCAAGTCGCAAAGGTGCGAGGAGCGAGAAGAGGATAGCCGTTGGATCCAGATCATAGGAGGACTGTTGGATCCGCACGTGGGATCGTGCATCGGAGTCTCGTAAGAAAATATCTGAGGAATTGGCCGTGAGGATCGCGAGGTTGCGAAGTTGCGAGATTTCGACCATTGGAGGACAGGTGGCTATAACAAAGCGGCGAACTGGAATACAGGTGGCAGAAGCCCTCGGGATCTCACTGCGAGAAGTTCCGAGGTATTGGCATTAGGATTCGCGAGTTGCGAAGTGCCGAGGTTCATGTGAACGTGTGGCAGAGCATAAGGTGGAACCGCGTGGTCGACGGGTGGACACGCGTTGGCTGGAGATAAAGTCAGCATTCCGTTGAATTCTCGCATCTCGGGGACTCGCGCAATAGGAGGGTGAAAACTTGACAGTTCAACCGACAAAGTTGTGAGGTTGTGAGGTCACAAGGACCTGGGCCCACAGTATTTCCGAGATGATCGAGGCCGTCCATCCAGAGGGACACGTGGTGCGCAATTAGGCTCCTCGCCTTCTCGCCCCTCGCAACTTTGAAGATCGAAGACTAGCTCCTCCCAGCCACGAGGCGCGAAATGTTGAAAGCGCCTTTGAAGATAGGCAAAAGGTCACAGCCCATGGTCACTTGGGGGTGATAGAAAGAACCGTGCAAAAGGCTAAAGCGTCGGGTTTAGCTGCAGAAGGGATCACTGTGTTATCCATGTGCCAGTTCAACTTGATCTCCATCCTGATACCTGTTCGAAGTGAATGAAGAAGAGAGAGGGTGGTTGAAACCTCACCTCACTTATTAATTGCAAGGTATGGATGTCCCGACAGGAAGCCTGCCCGAGATGGTCCTCTGTACTAGTTTTCCCACAGAAGCCATGCCGATGTCCTTGACTCACCAGGGAAGTCCGCGCACGCTAATTCAGCATTTCAGGGCTCAACTACCCCTTAGCATGAGCCATGCAAAGTTAAGGTGGCATATGACAGAGGAGTGCAGGCCAGATTTGATTGAAGAGACGCCCCATCCTAAAAGTCTAAGACGCCTCTGTTGGGCAAATGTTTTAGGAGTATATAGACTCGGTTTTTGTATTTTTGAAAGGATCGATGGTTGAGCAGAGCTCCCGGTTGTAAAGCTTTAATGAAGCACTGATGTTCTGGTTATGTATAGAATTCTGAGACTTCTTGCCTTATGAATGCCAGTTTCTTTACTTCTTTGTTATATTGTGTTAGAGAAGCTCGGAATTGGAGGATCCAGTCGAGTTTTAGCTGTTATAGGATGATGTATGTTGGATCACTGTAATAGTTGCATTGTCTCTAATCAATTCCTGTGATTTTCCCAACGCTGAGCGACTTGGAATTGGAAGATCCAGTCAAGTCCACCTTCAGTTTATTGAGGCCCTGAACCAAGCGGATCTTGCATTCAGAGTATTTCTTCTACAAACCGCTGTAAGCCTGTTGCCCAGAACTGTTCGTTCACCTTTCTTACTAAGTCTTCCACCTGCTCATCTTTTAATCAACCCACTGGATGAAGTTAGGATTCCAGACCTCCTTTGTTCTTTGCGTACCAGATTCAGTCCCTGAGTTAGAGTGATATCTCTTCGAGTCTTTATCTCCATTCGATCACCCCTTTATAAAAAAATCGTGACATTAAACTGATGGGTGTTGGGCTCTGCTCCTGCTAGCAATCCAGGAGTGACTTCCGTCACCAACATTTCTGGCGCCGTTGTCGGGGACGAAGTTGAATATTTTCCCCGGGATTGAACGAAAACGATCAATTGATTCTGAAGGTGCATCAGATATCAGAACTTGAAGATTGCTACTGTGCACCTGGCAACTCCATTGTGACGACTCCACTAGAGCGAACCTGCTATTTTAATTGTGGCTTTCAGAGGCAAACACACGTTCTCTCATCCACAACTGCCTCTACCTACACCTGAAGCTGACTCAGAAGCGGTGCGTAGAAAGGGAAAGAGCTCTGCAAAAGAAGTTTCCATCACCGAAACAGGTAATCCACCATCTCCTTCTGTAAGAACTCCTTTTTCTCCTCCTCAGTTTCTTGATAGACCTCCTTTAGAGGCTTCCTATTTCCTTAATTTTGGGAGTGTTCTTGCTGAGTTTTCCCCTCCTGGTCTGGGACTAGAAGGAGAAACCCTTGTCACTCCGCTCTCCTTTGAAGCTGTTTCTCGACGAAGATCCGTGACTGCAGAGGATTTTCCCACTCTGGAACGAACATGAGCACCTACGGACTTGAGCTCGTTAGCCTTCCCCTTAAATCCTCTCTTGTTTCCCACTCCGCTTCGGGACTCATTCCCAGTAGCCCCTTCGCAAAATCCTTCTCCTCCGAGTTCTCCTCCACCTAATATTCCTATGGCTGGTGCTAATCCCCCTCTGAATAGAATGGATGCCATATTCGCTGCTAGATATGCTCCCTTAGTTCTTCCCCTTCCTATGAATCCTCTCCCTGCTGGGGATTACTTGAAATACATGCCAAAGTTCACTGGGGAAGGAGACATAACTGCTGAAGAGCACCTGGCTGCTTTCTACAATTATGCAGACAACCTTAATATTGAAAATGAAGATGTCTAGATGAGAGTCTTTGTCCAGAGCCTGGATGGTGAGGTGAGGAAGTGGTTTAAAGGATTGGCTCCAGGGTCTATTGCTGGGATTGAAGCTCTAGATAGTGCTTTCCTGAGACAATGGGGAGATAGGAAGGATTTTATGTATTACATGACAAAGTTCGGGTCTTTGAAGAAGATGGAAGGAGAGTTTGTCTCTGAATTCTCCAAAAGATTTAATAAAATGTATAACAAAATCCCTGCCGAGATAAAGCCTTCAGAAGCCTCAGCTAAGATTTTGTATGCTAGCGCATTCGGCTCTGATTTCTGCCTTTTGTTGAGAGAAAGAAGAGCCACCTCCTTAGCTCAAATGCAAGATGCAACCATAGAAGTGGAATCCAATGTATTAGCAGCTGACAGACTAAGGAACAAGGCCGATGTAGACAGAAGAAAGGGAAGATCCGAAGCCTCAACTTCTGGCTCATTGGTGCCCCACCCTCAAGTGGATGAGCTGACCAAAATGGTGAAGTCTCTGTCTGCAGAGATGGAGAGAATGAAGTCGAGGGGAGGCAGGCATACAATGGCCATCAGAACGCCGAAAACAAAAGAGGTTTCAAGAGGCTGAACAATTTTACTCCCCCAAATGTGCAAAGAGAGAGGGGAAGAGACAGAGAAGACCAGAAAATTCAGGCCCCTTTCCAAAACAATTTTGTGGCTGAGGGGGAAGAAGGGGAAACAAATGAGCTTGATCCTGAAATCCACTGCTTAGAAGACACTCCTCCTTTTCCTCATCTCACTCAATCAGCATACGAGGAGTCTCTCATGGACAGTCAGCTAAATGAACTGAGCAAGGGAGACAAGGCTACTGGTGGCCGAGGCAGGTACAACCTACGGTCCGACAAGAAGACAACAACACCTGATATTCCTGAGCAGTCCACTAGAGCAGAGCAACCTGCTAAAGAAGTAGCAGATGGCCACAGAGGTAAGAAAGCTCAACCTCTCTCTCCCATTGTCCACAATCATGCCCCTAAAATAAGAGAAATTCCAAAGCTTACATCTTCTTTCAATTTTGAGCATGAGATTCAAAAGATCAGAATCCCTGTGCCCCTCACTGAGCTAATTAAACATGGAGAATTTAAAAAATACTTCTCTGAGCTTTTATAGTCTGAAGCCTCATGCCTTCCCACAGACTCCATAAACCTCCAAGACGAAAAGCCAGTAGTTGTCCTAGGTCCCATGGTAGAAGATAGAGATGATTCATCCCCACCCTTCTACACATCCCTGAACATACATGATAAAGTGTTGCACAATTGCTTGATGGATTCAGGGGCTTCTCACAACCTCATGCCCAAAACTATCATGGAAGAATTAGGACTAGAAGTCACCCGAGCTTATCATGACCTCTATTCTTTTGACTCCAGGAGAGTTCAGTGTCTTGGAGTTGTTAAAGACCTAGTTGTAACCTTGTTTCAACTGCCCATGAAAAGTGTGGTCATGGATATCATAGTAGCTGATGTCCCCCCCAATTTCGGTATGTTATTGTCAAGATCTTGGATAAAAAGACTAGGGGGAACCTTATAGATGGACCTCACATATGCTACTATCCCAGTGTTCAGAGGAGAGCATAGAAGACTATATCAGGAAGCCCAATTGGCCTACATAATCAATGATGAATCTAACCCCACCAATCATCCCATCTTTGCCTTGGACACTGATTTAGGCTCCAGTTTACTACAGCTCACCCATGCCCCCGAGCCTCCTCTCAAACTCAGAAAGCAGCCCACTGTTTCCCCTGAAGTTCCTCCCTCCATCACCCCCGTATGGAAAATGTTCTTTGATGGAGCCTCCTCCAGAGAAGGTGTTGGAGCTGGAGTGGTTTTTGTGTCACCTGCTCAGGAGACCATATCTCTGTCATACAAATTAGAATTCGAAGCTACCAACAATGTGGCAGAGTATGAAGCTCTTATCCTGGGATTAAGAGCCGCAAGGGAAATGGGAATTCGAGAGGCAGCAGTGTTCGGAGATGCCGAGTTGGTAGTCCAGCAGGTCAGAAACGCTTATCAGGCTAAGCATCCCCAACTTAGAAGCTACAAAAATGAGGTGTGGGATCTTGTTGACAGTTTCTTCTCAGCTTTTAACATTTCTTTCATCCCAAGAGAGAAGAACACAATGGAAGATTCCTTGGCTGCATCAACAAGTAATTTTATAGTACCCTTGCCCCCTAAACTGAGGTATGATGTAGAAGTAAAATACAGGCCCTCCATACCTGACAATGTTAAGCATTGGAAGGTATTTGAGGACGATCTTGAGATCAAGAA
>CBVK0102739108.1:0-17423 GCA_900067695.1 Picea abies
TAGCCTTAGACCATGTTGCTCATCACTCTCAGTAGTGGGTCACCCCCGAGTTGGGACTAAACTCCACTGGGAAAGGGATTCCTAGGATAGTCAGGGACAATAAGAAGTTGCACAGTACAACATGAAGGTTTTACTCCAAGGAGCCACTTACACCCACAACTCATAGACTCTCATTCCCCACATGCCTCTCCCACCCTAGGAGTGTACACCTTCACTTTCACACAGTCCATCGACTGCTACACCTCCCTTTCCAGGGCTTCAACAATAGGCTAGATTAGGAATTATCAGAGCTCTGTATATGCTACTAGACTTCCTCCATGAGAGCTCACTTCCTCAGTACACTCTCTCACCTAGAGAGAGTTTCTCATAGGTATGACAACTTGCTTCTTCACTCTCACTTCTCAATACATGAGCATGGTGATGACAGAAACAAAACCTAGACATGGGGAATGGTATTGATAGGACAATACGCAGGAAACCCGTAGGAATAGGCACAACGAGGGCATCAATTTGGACTTGTCACAGGGTTTGGGTGTTTAAGGAATTCCACAATGGTGTTCCATGGTTATTGTGTGCTTTCTGGGTACACTGGTCAATCTGAGTAATGAATGGTGAGCCTGGTCCGAATGGTGAGAATCCTCAGAATGGTGAGAGTGTCCGAATGATGAGAATGGTTAGAATCCCAGAGTCATGAGGATGCCCCCCATAAATCTGCATGGGTTTTGGATGACACTTGGATCCCTCTAGGAGCATGTTCCCCCCACTCTGAATTGGTTCCTCTCCCTAAAGGAACTTAGGATAAATTAATATCCTCTTTACAACTTTTTAGAATAATAATATATTATTCTTAGGATAAATTAATATCCTCTTTACAACTTTTTAGAATAATAATATATTATTCTATTAGATCCTAACCTTAGCCCTTATTTCATAGACTCATAGCCCCATCCCTTTCCCTACCCAATGGAGTTTAGTCCCCCATACTCTTTCTTCGTGGTCAGTCTACACACAACAATTTTTTTTATTAATAATCTGCATAATCAGATATACAAAATCAGACCCACTAGCCTTAGCATCTAGTCTCTCCGGACTAATAAAAACATAAGTCTACCAACTTATAATTACTTGGCTCACCATCCTACAAAACATGATTACATTCATAATTACAATCGGGGCTTGGCCTTGGGGTATTACAGAGCATGGTGTACCTTACTAAGATATTATGTAATCTTAGTGGCGAATCCTACATCTTGAAGGAATATTGGGAGATATTGAAGGAAATCTTCACATGTCTGATAATTTGGGCACCAATACTCAATAAATCTTCTAATGAGATCTATGAGTGAAGATATTCCCTTTGGATTACAACAATCCTTGACCCAATTTTTCACTTCCAATGGTAGGAAATATATAAATAACTTTATTTGGATGTCCTTGTGATGCATTTTCGTCTCCAATAGGTACTTAAAGAACTCTACAATATGAATGACGATAAAACCCTCAAATTTTGGATAGTCTTCCAACCATCTTGCATCAACATCAAACTCATTTGGGAATCTGGGAATGTTCTCAAAATCAATAGAAGGGTATCTTTCATGATAATCCCATGGTTCCATATATCCATCACTTGAGAGTAGACAATATCTCAAAGTTGAGAATAGGGTGACACCTCGAGATATGTTTTTAGGAGTCGCCAGATGATCTTCTTTGGATCATCAAAGGAAGGTGAGGGAGCTACCCTTAATGGAGCCACCAAGTAAAATTGTAAAACAAGTTCTTTGGGGAAAGTTGACCAAAGATATGTCGTTGAGGAGAATGACTCAATCCTCCCCAACAACAATGCCAACATGTTATCGCAATATTTGTACTTGTGTATATCCCAACACAAGTCCCCAAATTTGCATAACTATGGAATATCCTACCACTTCCAACTTAGTAATAAATTTCCACGTTTTAGTGATGGAGGAGTTCCACCACAGGGGAGGCTTCCTCAGTGACCTAAAGGGATCAAAGTAGCAAGTAAAGAATCCAAGCCTACCACCCCCTCTCTTGATCACCTAAAGATTTCTCTAGGACAAGGAAATGGAAGAGGCACGAAGTTGTTTGAGTAACTCCCTAGAACAAGAACACTTTATAGAATATATGTGATGATTTCCAAGCACAAGCATGAAATTAATACCTCATAAGACACTAGATAATGAAAATTGCAATGTCTGGTACAAATTTGCACCAATACACTAGTCTTATAACAACAATATAAATTTGTAGCAACAACGATAAAAAGACTTTAGAAATGCAACAATTGACAAGAGAAACTTAGCATAAACTTAGTAGATTAATATCAAATTGTTATATGCAATTTATAAACAGATTAGGCCACCTTTCCAAGAGTGTATGCATCAAATAAAGTGTATTCAGATGGTTGTAGTAAAATTTTACAAAAACAACAAGTTTACTAGGAGTTAGTGAGTTTTAGTGTTAGCAAAGTTAGTAGGAATCTTGAGAGTATTGAAAGAGAGTGTTTGTTGATCAATTTCACCATAAGACAATTGTAAAATCAATGCCTTTGAGGGATATGGAGTCTTTATAACATCAATACAACAGTTCTTGAAGATTGAGATAGAAAATACTAATATGTAGGGATTAGACTCTAAGGTGCTAACACATTAGGGACTTAGGGTTTAACCCTTAAAGAGAAGGATTGCTAGATTTCAAGCACTTTTGGGCTCTATCAACCTTTTCTCCCTTAATAATACTTCAACTAGGTCAAGAAATAAAGTGTCTAGGGATAAAATCTTAAAGTGCTAGCACTTTAGGGATTTAGGATGCTAACCATAGCAAGGAGATTTCACCAATTTTGAACAAGAATAACCTTGTGAGAGGAGGAAACACTTATATTCCTCTCTTAGGGTTTTACCAAGCAAGACGTCTAGCATAAAGAAGAAATATTCACCATGTAACATAACATCATAAATATAAATTTCAGAAAATTAACTTACTTTATCCAAGAAACCAAGAGACAAAACCCTAATTGCAAAAATTCCTCTTCAAAATCAGCAAAAGTATCCACAAAATGATCTTCCAAGCATAGAACATTAGTAGAAGAACTAGATAGTCCCATATAGGGAGAAAATTTTAGACTTGTTCTCACAAATGGTGAGTGATGATTGGTGCTAAAATGAAATGAGATGGTCCTTTATTTATATGATTCCATCTAAACCAATTTTTCCACATAAAATTGTCAACAACGAATGAGAAGAGGGCTAACCCCTTTCATTTTCCTTTACATTATGCCAAAATAAAATTTACATGAAATAAAACCCTAGAAGGGTGACATCATGCCCTATAAGGGTGACATAGGGCTAGAGAATGTGACGTCCAAATTCAACGAATGGAACGCTGGGCCTCCAAAGGCCATGTTGTCATGATCTTATATACAAACATGCCATTTCATGAGCCTCCACCTATCAAACCACCCCTGAAACCACATCATCCATCAAACCCTAGGGCCTAGCCTCCAAGATGATGTTAAGGGATAATGGGTGACATCATAAGCCTCCAAAGGAAATGTTCAAGTGGAAGAGGGGTGCAATCTCATCCTCTAATGATGCTAAGGAACCTTCAAAGGAAAAATATTCCATCCTCAAGGTGCAACAATCATTATCAATGGTCTCCTACATGTGGGGTATGTCGTCCACCCTTTTGGCTTTTAGTCCCTATGAAGGTCCAAGTGGCATAATTCCTTCATGAATATCTTTCACCAGGCAAGGTTCTGCAAAGAAAAACAAGTACGCCCTCTAAGGTTCCACAAGTCATATGAATCATGCCAACTAAGCCACATTTAATAAAAGATCCACCCAAACAAGTGCATTAAATTCACCCTTTTCAAATTAAACAAATGCTCAAACACCTTATACACTTTACCAAATTTAGGTATGGGAGGGGTTTCATGGTGCCCTATTGGGTAAGCCAATCCCCAAGTTAAGGAATGTTTCCAAATAATAACCTATTCATATCATGCAATGACTATGAGGTGGATTGGGGAAAGAATCTTGGGCATGGGGTTCTTGACATATCAAGGGTTCATGTTGTCTCATTTATTGGTGTCTTTGTTGAGGGTGCACTACATTCCTTCATTTGCAATGCAAAAATTTTCCAAGCCCTTTATTATCCTTTTCCTTTTCTTTTAAAATATGAACATTGAGATCTATATGAAATGGAAAGAAAAAGAGCACCACAATGCCACTTGAAGTTAGAACACATTAAGTTCCATGTGCACTGAAAATTAAATAACACTGCAATGCATTCCTCCATCGAGTGAGACATTTTTATCTATTTTCTTTTAAAGGCCTTTTATTTTTTATAGAGAAGCATTTCATGGCTCTCGAGACCTTAGGGAGAGCATCTAGAAGGATAGAATATGGATTTTGACTTTTACAGTGCTAGTTGCAACACCTCTAGGCCTTTAGCCCCTTCTTCCCATGAAATGAGGTACAATCCCTTCTTGGGGTCAATTAACCCAAAAACCCAAAAGATGAGGAAATAGAGGGGAAGAAGTGTGGAAAGTGGTAAGTATGAGTGGGAATGGTACAATGACCCTTCAAGGAGACCCCCCAATAGAAACCCTTTTCCCGAGGGTGACCAACCTACCAGGATACCATGTCACTCACCAATGTGAAATAAGGAAAAATATATAATTTACAAGAAAATGTTACATAATCAAGACATGACTCTTTGCAACATGCTCAAATGCTTCAAATATCAAAGTGACACTTACCATGAGACTGGACTTGTTACCTCATGAAGCAAGACATGTTGTCCTCTATGGGCCAAGTTGGTGTGGTAGATGTTGCTATGTTGTCGACATTGAGTGGTGATGTGTGGTGGAGAGGACAAGCTCCTTTTCCTCAATGTGGGCTCTGTTGGTCAATCTAGCTTTGGACACTCCATGTTTGCCACCTGTGGACCTCAAGACATCATCTCCTTAGTTACCCCTAGGATATGGGGGTAACATGGTCACAATGCCAAGGAAGCATGTATAATTCCCCTAGTAGACCTTCTTTGACCATAGAGACACTTTCTAGTGCCACATGGTACCATTTCAAGCAAGGCATTCCTCAATTAGCTCTTTTCTTCGTCACATACCTTGCTTTGGGATTTCTCCAATGTAGTCATTTTTCTCTTTTGGTTTTTCTCTTGCCTTATGTCATGCTTTAGCTACCTCTTGAAGTAGGACATTCATCTTCTAGATATTGCTTCCTCCATCCATGGGTCCCAGTCCTTGGCTTCAGTCTTTGTTCTTACCTCTAGGTGTTGAATGGTGCATAGTCAATATAGAACATGGTGTGTGGCCTCCAAAAATCCTACAACCTATAATCACCACTGAACTCCAAATATATCCCATTGTACTCGGCGGGAGAGGAAAACTCATGAAATTGAGAAATGACTCCTCCAATTTTAGGGAGTAACATTATTCATCTTAAATTAAAGAACAAATATATCACTATAGTCAATACCTTATTTTTATGAAGAGTCATTAACAACAAGTCTTTCCTAATATTTTTTAATCCCTTCATCTAACCTAAACTTGGTCTTATAGACCCAACTTTAGCCAACAATATTCTTCCCTTTAGGAAATTCTGTCAACTTCCAAATCTGATTGATCAATAAGGAGTTCTACTTATCGTCCATTACACTTCATCATTTATGTTTTCCTTTTTTCTTCATTATATGTTTTGGGATCATTCACTTTAATTATGCTTGTCATCATTCCATAGTTTGCATGTTCACTTCATGTTCTCTAAGTATCATTCATAATGAAATCAATCTTAGCATCTTGGAGAGTCTTTTGGAACTATTTAGGTTTTCCTTTTGGCTTCATAATATGTTCGGGGTTATACTTGTCATCATGGCATAGTTGACATGTTGGCTTTTTGTTCTATGAGTATCATTCACAATTACATCAAATATTAGCATCTTGGAGAGTGTGTTGGACCTATTTAGGTCTTTTTGGTTCAACAACATTTCAAAACCTAGCATGGTATTCTTCTTCTACCTTCACTTCCACAATTTGTGTTGCAAATGAAATGATTCTATCTCTTTGAAGCCTTCATTAAACACATATATATTTTCCCACGTTCATTAGACACACATCTGTTGGACACACCTACCACAATTAGAGGGGGGACAAACCCTTCTTGGGGTCAATGAACCCAAAAACCCAAAATATGAGGAAACATAGTGAAGGAAGTGTGGAAAGTGGTAAGTATGAGTGGGAATTGTATGATGACCCTTCAAGAGAACCCCCTAGTAGCAACCCTTTTCTCAAGGGTGACCAACTTACTAGGATACCATGTCAAACACCAAGGTGAAATCAATCAAAAGATATAATTTCTAAGCAAATGTTCTATAATCAAGAAATGACTCTTTGCAACATGCTCAAATGCCTCAAGTATTAAAGTGACACTTACCATGAGACTGGACTTGTTACCTCATGAAGCAAGACATGGTTCCTTTTGGGGCCAATCTAGTGGTAGATGTTGCTATGATGTTGGAGATTAGTGGTGAAGAGGAGGGGCTCTATCTGCTCAATGTGGGATCCGTTGGTCAATATAATTCTCGACACTTCATTTCTGCCACCCATGGGCCTCATGACATCATCTCCTTAGTCACCCATAGGCTGGTGGGGGTAACAATCCCCAAGGAAGAAACAAAGGCTAATGAATCACAATGATGTTTGGTCATAGATGTTCTTCAAAATTTAAGCAACCCTTCCATCGATCTTTTAAAAACTTGAAATATAACTTTAATTAACTTTTGGAGTACCTCATTTTTAAATGTTTTTTCCATGTGTCATTATCTGATTCACCTAGGATTTCCATTCCATACTCCTTTATTATTTCAAAACATGTCTTGATATGGGTTGTGGTCCTATCATGGTCGCACAATTCTTCTTATTTCCTTTATATTGTGTGCTTCAACCCTTTTATGGACCCAACATTGTTATTCTGATTTACTTAAGCTAGGTAATTGGTATCTAATGAGTTTCTTTGGTTTTTTGTAACTTCTTTAATTTATTCAACTCATTCAAACCCAAAAAATTATTATAATAAATATTTCTCATGACTTTGAAGTTCATTATGTGATCTCATTGCACACGTACTTAATTTACTTGTTCCATTTAAAATTGACATCTCTATTCATTCTAATTGAGTTCAGGTGTTGCATATCTAGTGCACTACCTCTTGCAAAAACTATCAAATCTCGCTTACTATTCCTTGACTTGAAATTATATTAAAATATGACCTATCTAGCATTTTATTTTCACTATTTATACTACTTTCATGACTACTAAAATATGCCCATCTTATCTCTAGGTATGAAATTCTACTTAGTTTGAGCCTACGAGATGTTTCGTGTCCAACGTGCAATCCTTATTGCACAACCCTATAAATCTTCCCAACTTCTTTTAAATCCAATGCTCCATTCCAATTGATATTTCTTTGGCATTTCAATTCTAACATGCATCCAAACTTGCACAACTCCTTAAAAATACTCATCCTTTTTGGACCGAAAGAACTCTATCTAGTTGATTTTATTAGGAACTTCAAGTCTAAGTACCATTCTAAGTGTTTCGAATCAAGGATCTTATTACTTATCCAAAATCGTATCAACCACCGCATTGGACAACATGTTTCCCTTCAAGACATGTCCTTCTAAACGAGAAGAATCTATATAAGTTAAATTATAGTCATAGGACTATTTAAGGCAGTTACCAAAGAGTCCAAATATGCAGTACTTAGACTTATTCAAAGGCTCGAATGTTACACAATATGCTTTAACGTAATAACCATATCATAAAGGGATATAACAACTACTCACTACTTAAAGCATTCCTAAATTTGTTGGGTCTTATCAATACATAACCATACCTATAACTACAATCACTCACACCCTTAATCATAAGCTTAACCATGAGAACCAAAACCACTTTAGGATTACAACTCACTTCTTTCATAACTATTATATGAAGAATCTCATCATAAATACATAAACTAAGAATATTACATGATCATTGATTTGTAACTAAAGCTAGTTTAAAAGGTCCAAGTAAACTCCATCAAATTGCAACCACTAATAGAATTTTCATTAGGAACTTGAATTCAAAGATAACCATACTACTACTCCACACATGTAGAGTTATAACGATCTAAATAATACAATACTCTAAAGTAATACAATACTCTTATAATAAATGGATTCAAATAATCCATTGAAGGTTCATAAATGATACAAATACTCTTACAGTAATCTAAATAATACAATACTGTTATAATAAATGAATTCAAATATAGCCATTGAAGGTTCATAAATGATACTACTCTTATAATAAATGGATTCAAATAATCCATTGAAGGTTCATAAATGATACAAATACTCTTACAGTAATCTAAATAATACAATACTGTTATAATAAATGGATTCAAATATAGCCATTGAAGGTTCATAAATGATACTCTCCTGAAGGGTTCGAGCCCATAAATAAGATAATTGTTTCTCTCCATAGGCATATTTTCTAGCATTTAAATTAGGACACTTTGTTATCACATCGTTTGCATCTTTTTGTAAATAAAAGGGATTTAATTGAAAGCGTCACTTATGAGAATATAACAACACAATGAGGCCAATGAAGAATTAAATCATGAGAATCACCTTATTTATCCATGCATAATTAATGCATAATATCATGAGAATATAATTAATGCATAATATCATGAGAATATAGGGATATTTCAGTTAAAGGAAGTTCAATGAATGTAAAGTTATTCTTCAAATGTATCCTAAGTTTGTTAATCATTTCTACAATCACTTCATTGTATCTCACTAGTGTTGGCATTAATTATTTTATCATTCACTAAGGGGAGATTCTTCCAACTTCCATCGAAGTCAAACAAGGTCAAACAGGAAGCCTCAAAGAGAATAAAACCCTCATGATTAGAGATGTTGAAGGTGATCTGTACAACTCACTCTAAGTAACATTGTTCTTATTTTGTAATCTTATTCCCCACTTTCTTTAATATAAAGCATTGAGTTTTCTCTCCCCATTAAATTGTGCATTTGAATAGTTTCATATATTCTCATTAGTTTGAATGCTATTGATATCTTATGAAAACAAATTGTAGTGTTGATTTGTTTGATTGTTATCATGTGTGGGATTGTAATGGAAGCTCCTTCACTTGGATCCACCTTATATTTCTCCACAACCAACCATTAGTTCATGAAGGAGCTTCCACAAAGGTTTGTTTCATTTGTTTCTATGGATTTCTACTATTTGCATATTAAGAAAAGTATTACTCACCACTATGGAGTTGACCATTTGATTGCCTCACATCCTTGATCTAAAGTCATAAACTTTTTTATTTTTCATTTTTTCCATTCCTATAAAAAAATTTTTTACACATTGAGTGGGCGTTAGTTCACATAGTCATTAAACTTATTAGTTACATGACACACAATCTTGTTTCACCTGCATAGTATGTTCTCTATTTATAGGATTAAGCCATTCATTTGAATAGAAAGTTTATTTATTTTTAGTTGTTTTCTAATTGAATTCCTTTCTAAAGTTCACTACACAATTTTAGTTAGAGTTCCAATTTTCTTAGGTAGTGAACAATGTAAAATTAACTCGTCATATTTGAATTTTGTTAATTCATATTTAATTTTGTTTAGAATAGAATATTTCTTTGCTTCATGCACATTCATTATTATTGATTAATTGGAAGACATTTTTTCTATTACTAAAACAATCTGGTGTGGGGCATATCTCATCAATCCATTTATGCTCTTCACCTTGTAGTCCTATGCAATATGGGAGAATCAAAAGTTTTGGTCTTCTATCCTTGTTGCTTTCAACTTACATTTGATCAATTTACTTTATATATTTTCATGTTCAACAACTATATATCACATGTGCACACAACTTAAACCTAAGGTTACATTGCCAGTTCATGTTACTGACTTAGACTTTAAAATAAACACCTTATAATAAAAATAATTTCATCAATTAATCAAAAAATTCTCACTTTTAGTTTAGAATGGGACCTTGTAAATAGGATTGTGAGGTTAACATTCCAAGGTCACCTTGCATTTTAAACTAAAAATTTATTACATTGAGAAACTCCTTTAGTAAAAAGAAATGCTTATTAGGAAAGAACATCTCATACATGTCTAAATAACTAGGTCAAGATGAATAGGCGTTGAGATCCATCCTCACACTTAATCAGTGGGTGAACATGTATTAGGGGGATTTAGTTCAAGTTGGAATGTTACTTGGAGTGATGCCTTCTTTTTAAGTTTTTGGTTATTGGATTCATCCCATATGTCCCTTCCCAAGATGAATTATTCATTAACTATTATTCCCTCGATTATTCGTCACAAAGAGGAAACTTAGTGGATCATTTTAGGAATTTTACCTAGATGGATTATGTAACACCCATGTTTCCCCCAAGCTGTAATTAATCATAATTTATGATTATCATGCAATGACTTGCAAATATTGTAAATGTATTATTGTCTAATTGTAAATGTTGAAAATTGACTAATGGGTGAAGCCTTAAAGCACTGGCCATGATATCAATAGAAGAATGAGGGGAGGTTCCATTAAGTTAAAGGACCCCAAGCCACCTTGCGAAAATATTAATTGGAAACATTCATATTATTTTCCCTTAGCCCAAATAACAAGACAAGACAATTAATGAGGAGGGGTTGGTAGTTGAACAACCAACCACCCCAATGAATGGAAGCATGGAGGGTTGTCAGAAGGGACATGAAGTAGTCAGGTAGAGGATAGTAGAAAAGATCACCATGGGTCCCCAAGATTGACCCACGAGTTTCCTTCTGACAAAAGAAACATGAGGACATGTCAAAAACCCGCCGAAGTCATGTGTGCAATAAGGAGATCAGAGAAACCGTAGAAGAGGAAGGGGGGGATATGGAGCATAGAAGACACAGAAAACTCAACCTGAGTGAAGAGGGACACGAGCTTGATGTTGGGAAGGCATCTGATAAACCTCAAAGAGGTCTGGGATAGGTGGGTGTATGGAAAATCTCTACCTAGAGTAGAGTGAAGGAGAGTAACCTCCAAATCTTACCGAGAACCTGAGAGAGTTTCCCTAGTCATATCATGACTTGGCACTGGGGTGGCTAGAATGCTAAAAGTGAATGCATATGAGATTATGGTTGGGGGGAAATGCGAACACCCATAGTCAGTTGGTTGGCTATCAACTGTAATAGATAAGTATTTCATAGAATCTCTGTAATTGAATTGAAATGCATGATTGAATTCTTGTACTTGCACTATACATATACATACTTGATTTATAGTGATGATGCTTATTGTATTTTCAAACTCCTTTGTTTAAGTGACATAAGGATGGAAAGAACGGTGCATGCTTTTCACAAGTGAATACAAGCGTTCTGTAATGTTCTCTGATAAAAATAATTTAACTTAATTTTATGGTTCTTGTTGCTATATATATATGTATATATATCCATCCTTGTGATGGGAAAACCATCGTAGTTATGGGTGATCTGTGAATGGAAACTATGATCATAAGTTAATAGTTGAATGCAAAGGAAAGAACCCAAAGAAAAATCCTTGAATTTCGTAAGTCCTAAATTGCATGAAGAAAACCATGTTTTGAGCTCGAAGGAATCATAATCGTTGGATCGACAGAGCGAATAGATCCAGACGATTTATGAGAGTAGGTTACCTAAGTAAATATGGACCGTTAATCAAGAATTAACCCAGAATTAACCTTTGTCATAGATCATTGTGGTCTCGTTTAAGTGATAATTTGAAGGAGAGGTAACATCAACATGAGGTACCATGTTGACCTGGAATTCCAACGTGTCTAGAAGATGATAGGTGTCAGTCTATGAATGGAAACATATAATTGGTTGGTGGGCCATAGCATAGCACCTTGGGGGAACTATGTGTTAGAACTTTATTTTATCCTTGGACGTTGGACCAAAAGTTTGAAAGATCTCTACCATTGATCATAGTACATTTGGGATGTGATCTCAGTCATTGATCGATGTGGAAGCCCTTAGTCATTGATGAGAGGAGGGATGAAATCATGCTAATATATGCTTATGTCACAATCCTACATGTACGAGAAAGCCACATGGAGGCATGCATTTGGTTGAGGTAATAGGGAGTGCATCCCTATCTAGTTTAAGTGTTGAGAAGGTGAGATGAATTGGTCTACGAGTCCGCTAACCCGTGAAACCAAAAAACTCACAAAATATTTTAAGTGTTGATACTTCTTGGATGGAATTATGGAGGATAGGTACAAATTTGTATACCTGGAAGTATACGAATTCATGTAGATGGAAAAGAGGCTAAGTATTGATACCCTTTGAACAAACTTATGAAAGGGATAATTATGATTTCATGAGTCCATGAATCTGCGTAGATGGAAAAATAATCTAAGTCTTGAGAATTTCCAGGTGGACTCATGAAAGAAAGAATTATGCATTCGTGAGTCCGTGAGTCCACGTAGATGAAAAAATGACTAAGTGTTGAGGTTTTCAGACAGGTTTATGAAGAGGATGTACATAATCGTACATCCACTAGTCCACGTAGGTGGAAAAATGGTTATGTGTCGAGACCTCTCAGATGGAACTATGAAATGATGCTTATATATTTATTCATACACGAGTCTGAGAGTCCATGAAGATAAAAAATGGATAAGTAACGAGACTTCTCAAGTAGACTGATGAAAGGAAGCTACAAAATTATGAGTCTGTGAGTTCGCCACCCAAGAGTGAATGTGTCTAAAGAAGGTCTAAGCAACGATGGCTGTAGGCATGTGTGGGCTAAAGTTCCACCATGGAAGGATAGGCTAGTGCCACGTCAGGACCAAGGTGTCTCCACGTCAGTTGGCAAGGTCAATGACACATCGCATGGAGGCCATGTGACAGTAAGAGAGATGTTGTCTATGTAAACTCAATAACGTCGGAAGGTCATGGTTTTCATTCCAGAGACCAATTCTAAGTGAATTTACCATCATTGGAAATCTCTTGATGACTAAAATAGGATGGAGTTGTGATAGAGAAGATTTAAGGTCAATAGAAAAAGAAAAAATTTAATACCCCATCCCTTAAAAGGATACTTAGGGGTCAAGTATGTTATAAAGTGGTCTCAGATCAGGCTATAACATTAGGCTTGGATGGGCCAAAGATTAGTCATAGAAATAATTTATCAAAATACATAAGAACCCATTGAAAGGTGTTTCTACCTATAAAGGATTATTCTTTATTTGCATGAGTCCCTTGAGGATGGAGGAAAAGAGATTGAAATTGCACCTTGGAAACCCTGTCTGAATTACAACAAGGGAAATTATATTGGAACCATATACAAGTTGTTAGGGAATGTCGACTCGACTAGATGCAATAACAATGTTGTTTCTTAAGTTGACTCCACTACACTCATCTTGGTATGAGTTGATTCAAACCGACTTGACAAGTCTTCGTCAAGTTAATCCAACCATGTTATGGAACGAGAGGATGGGATATATAGGATACAAAGGAATTCAAGCTATGCAAAGTAAAGTGTAGTGTCCATGATCCGAGAACCTTTGTAATTGTACATATAGGTCGGTGATTCTATTGGTACTAAGTGTAAATGTAATGAAAATTTAGGTTGGTGAGCCAAGGAAACCTGATTTTGGTGTTGTGCACATTAGGATAGTGCACAGAAAAGTGTTAACAGGGACAAGGTGCACATATCCTATGTGTTGCGCACACTTGGGTAAGTGTGCACATTGCAGTGTGTTGCAGGAACTTAGGTTAGTGCAAAGGAATGAATGCCATGTTTTGAGGCCAAAGAGCCTGCATGATTACAAGGATGGTGAGCCTAGATGCAGATAGGCTAGTGCACCTATCCATGTAAATAAAATCATGAATATTAATATAATATTGCATCGATGCACATTGGCTGACTCAGATGAAAAGAGATGGGAGGCCTACTCCACGGGAAAAGGGAAAAAGGGGGTGAGTCCTAAGTCCCAGGGAATATTTTATAACATTTCCAGGAAACTTTTAATGTCAGATATATTATTATTTTATCCTATGTTCCCAAGGATAGGGAATGGGTCACCAAGTGGCTTAAAGCTTCTTTTGGAGGTAACAAGTGTCAAGCGGAAGGCATGCAATATATATTATTGGCCTTAGTTTATTTTGGGGGGATTACGATTATTATTCATGTGGAAATATCTGATAAGTAGGAGGGGGTCAGAATGTATGGAAAATATAATTATTACCTTATTTTCACAGAGAGAATCTTGTAAGGTGTTGTGGTATTGTAACCAAAGTTTCATTGTTAAAGAGTCAAGTTGGAAGACTATGAGCAGTCTCTTTGGGTGAGAGATTAGTTTTTGCGGAGTGATTTCCAAACCTGCGAGCATACTCTTTAGAATATATTTTTGTTGGGAATTTTTCCCTGGTGCGTTGTGGATTAGTCGCAGGGCTCAGAGACTTCATGTCCGGTCTGTTGTTGGTAACCCTAGGAAAGGAAGTGGTGCATCCAAAGAACTAGTGATAAGAGAAGAGGAGCACTTCATTGGGTGTGACGGGTGCATGGGGAATGCGGGATTGTGGGATAGTGCAGTAGTGGGCACTTAGGATTGGATAATAATGGTGAGTTCAGGACATAGTTTGTATTCAGGATTGGATAATAATGGTGAGTTCAGGACATAGTTTGTATTCAAGAACCCTTTTTTCCTAGTGGAGTGGAGCCCATCTTGGGGGTGAATTGTTGTTAAAATTTTATGAGCAATAACATCTATGGCTGGGAGGAACGTCTGAGTCGAGGCCAAAATTGGTGACTTTCATTTAATATAAGTGTTCATTATGTACTTTTCATGGTTATTGAATGCATTTTTTCTATGTTAGACATATGTTAAATTCTTGTATGTGTTGCATATGAGTATTTGTTGTCATTTTGTTAATTGCTGCTTGTTTATGTGAGTATGATGCATATAACCTGTATTTGTAGATATACATGGATATAACCAATATGGTTAGTTTAGAATGCTATTTTAATCTAGCGATGTTGGTTATGAGCTGAAAAGAAGAGGATTGAGTGGCCAAGGGCGCTGAGTGGTAGCCTCGGTACACTAAGAGGCTGAAATTTGTGGATGTGTAGTCAGAGAATTAAGTTCCACGCACAGTGAAATTTGAGTTGACGTGCGACGCCTAGATGGTGGTGCCCATGGTTTTACCATGGGAACAATATGATAATGTGCACATATTTGAGTTATTTCCATTGTTTAAGGTGCTATTGAAAGAAATTCTTGCTTCCATTGTTATAAGTTGCATCGTGCGACTCATGCTATGGTCGAGCACATTACTACAAGTGATATTGCGCGGAATGAATTTAAAGTAGATTGTGCAGTTTACTCCTATTGTAATATTGCTCAGTGTTTTGTTGGGATTGTTACCGTTTAGTTGTTCAAAGAATAAATAGGGTGGTAAAGAGAATCAATGGGATTCTGGGTATGTTACAACACTTGGGTCAGATGACGTGGCCCATACCGGGGTGGCTGGGGACATTAGAGATTGGTATCAAAGAAATTGGTTCAACACTGGACTTATATGGGCCATAGATTAGTGTGAATAGATGTGTACGCAAAGAATGGGTATTGTGCAATACATAGATTAGTTGCGTGAAATATCATTGATACACATTATAGAGTGGTGTTGCACAAAAAGATAGTGGTGGGCGAGTGTGTGCACTAGAGTTTGGAATGTTAAATCATCCAAGAGATTCAAGAGAGATAATTTTGACAAAATGGTGTCAAATTTTCATGTAGTTTTTGCATGAAACCATATAATAAAACTTAATTGCTTGCACATTTTGCAGAACTTTAAGTGAATAGAGAAGGACAAAATCAGTACAGAAGGTTAAGAGAATGGAAAATGCATTGAGGACTTATAGTCCTGATGATGAATTTGGGGATATTTATGTTGGTTTGGGTGTCGATGGTACATAATCCAAGGAGGAGAGAATGAACTAGATTGAAACTATAAAAGTATTGAAGAAAGATGTCCAGAGTTATAAAGTTGATAATGAAAGGATTATGAGATCCAAGGAAAAAAAATACGACTTCAGTGTCAAATTGATGCAAACCATGGACATAATAAATAAAAAGATGAATAAGGAGACATAGTCGAGTAGATAAACAAGTTGTAGGTCTCATGATGAGAAAAGGAGAGAAGAAAGAAGTGTTGGTAAGTATTCTTTCTAGAAAGAGTGCAGTAGCTCAAGTCCATCTCCTATCAGAAAACATAGGAGAAGGATTGGGGTGGACAAGCTATAGGGGGAAATGAATAAAATCAAGCCTCCTACTTTTGACGGTGATCACAAGAAGGATGAGGATGCAGAGACATGGTTGTTGGGTATGAGGAAGTACTTCCACCTGCATAACTATTGAAGGGAGAATTTCTATTTATCAGTTGAAGGGAAAGGCATAGATGTGGTGGGATCAATATGTGCAAGTGCAACATATTGATGAGAAGGGAGTGACTTTGAGAGAGTTGAAAAGATATTTTCAAAAGAAGTATTTAACCAAGCGGTACTATGACAAGAAAATGAAGGAGTTATTTGAACTCAATCTTGGGAGTATGACAATTGACGAGTATGAAAGAAGATTTTTAGAATTGTTGAATTATGTGCCTTTTATCAAGGATGAATAGGTGAAGATTTAGATATATTTGAGTGGGTTTCCCTCATTTATCAGTGAAAATATATAGTATAATGATCCTAAAACATTGGAAGAGACCATAAGGCATGCTAAGTTTATTTATGAGCAGTAAAGGGAAATGTTGATTTTCTAAAAGGCTTGGGAAGATAAGATGAAAAGTAGGGGAAGAAGGGAGATAAGCCACCATTTATCAGAAATATTGCGCAAGGAAAAACAACTCTTCAAGAGCCCGTAATGTTAGAAGAATTGGGACAAAATTCATGGAAACAACCAATGCAATGTTGGGGTTGTGGCGGAAATCATATGCATAGAGATTGTCCTCAAAGAGGTGATAAAGCGAGGACTACACACAATGTACAAAAAGTTGTGATAGTGGAAGACATGGGTAGAAATGTGCCAAGGATTTATGTCATGCTGGATAACAACCAGGATGAATTCCAATTGCACATGATCAAGGTGGAAGGTAAGATTAGTGACCAACCCATTGCTATTTTAATAGAATCATGAGCTAGTCATAGTTATCTAGATCCTAAGATGGTGGAAAGATTCCATTGGCCAAGAAGCAAGCTTGGAAAATATTGGTTTGTGCAATTAGCTATAGGATCAAAAAGGAAGATCAATGAGATGGTTAAGGCATGTCCATTGGAGATGAATGGA
>CBVK0102739180.1:0-11114 GCA_900067695.1 Picea abies
CATTTACTTTGTATTTAAAGACTTATATTATTTTTTGAGACTCCGAGAGAACTACTTCGATACTACATTATTGTATTCTCAAATACTTTGATTTGAAGCTTGAGTTTCGAAATGTTTTATCCATCATAGTCTTTTTGGTGTTTGATGGAATGATCATTTAAAGTTCTCTTATATATGCAATCCATCTTTCTTATCTGTTTACTGTGGATATTTTTACTGTCTTGATGAATGTTGTGATGGAAATGTCAGGCTCTTATTTATCATACTCATTTGGTTTATTTACTTTGTAATATATTGTATAAATTTTCTTTTAAAGATACCTGGTCCCAATCTCAGGTATTGTCCTGATGTGAATGTTATATTTTTTCAAAAGTTTGGTCCTTCTCAGAATTTGCTATATTTTTGTTTGCAATTTCATAAGAAAAAGAGGAGTACCACCTCTCTAAAAATGCAGGGGGGTTCATATCATTGTGAGGTTTATCTTAAGACCGTAAAACAATCCTTTAGATCAACATTTTTGGTGACCACACTGGGGAGAGAAAAATGATGGTTTCACAGACTAGAATCTAATGATTCAACCTGACCCAAATCAACTGAATTCACAAATTGGTCTTAGAAATCAACATAGCGTATTGCATCAATTATACAACTTAACAATAACAACAACAAGAACTCAAGCAAAACTAGAAATATCTTGGAAAACTCTTTCTTGCGAAGATCAAAGAGAAATTACAAGAAGAAAAAGACAAAGAGCTGGAAATTAAGAAAAGACCAGAAACATACAAAGGGCCAATAACAAGGAGTTAAAGTAAACAACTTCAAAATTATGAAGTTGGAGAAATTTCTAATACTGGGACAAGAGAAACTAAAAAAATGGGTGACAAATAAGAAAGAAATGGAATTCCCAAGAATCAAGAAGAAAGACACGAGAGACAAAGAATCCCACGAAGAAGAGTAAAAAATAGCCCACTCAATCTTCTAGGGGAACAACACCAATTACCTACTCTTCCAAAAGGCGTCTTGCCATTATTTTTAGGAGACAGAGTGATGGACCCAAAGAGACATATGGACCAATTTTTGACTATGTGAGAAATTCATCTAATAGAACATGATCATGTAATGGTGGTATTTTTTCTACAGAAGTTGATAGGTCCGTCATATGAATGGTACATGTCTCTTCCTATCCGGTCAATTTCATCATTTGATGATTTAGAAGCCATGTTCATGACCATATATGCACCCCCAGTTGCATACCATGTATTGTTCACATAGTTCACCCAAATCCATTTGAAAAAGGGAGAGAGAATCAAAGATTTCAACTTGCGATTTTTCAAGATGCTAAATCAGATTCCAAAAGAGCAAAAACCAAATAATCCAGTTATACTCTGATGCTATAAGAATGCCATGTCAAAAAATGTAAAATATGCTATCAACACTGCCCAAATAAAATACTTAGATGGAGCTATGTGCAAAGAAAAAAAAATGGAAGATACTATGCTAGAAATAAATGTTGACCCTGAGATTATCCTTGGAAAAGTTCAAAGGAAAACATATAACCTTACTACAAAGAATCAAGGAGCAACAACGAACAATGTTGAAAAACGAAGAATTGATGGGGGAATCTTCCAAGGTGTTATCCCAAATGTAAGGAATGATCCAACTACGACCTAAGAAACAAAGCAAAGATTGGAAATAGATCAAATAAATAGGACTATTCGACATATACAAGATGAGCTAATGAGATTAAGAAGAGATGGAAATTTTATTTTGGTAGATCAAAGCCCAAGAGTTCCTGCTCACAAAGGATAATAAATTATGAAAAACATGAAGAACAAAGGCCATGAACACCTAGAGTGCCAAATCCCAATGTTGTTGTAACAAAAGAAATTGTCGAGGAAGAAAATTTTGAAGAACTTGACCAAGAATAAAATATCATCCAAGATGAAAGTTTAGAATCAATACAGATTGATGGATGTGAATAATATTTTTACATTTTTAATGAACAACAAGAATCTAACATTTTGCAAGAAAATGTTGTCCAAACAAGAACACAAGCTAACAAGTTTAAATCAAAAGAAGCTCTAGAAAAGGAAAATACTAAAGCAAATCAAGTAGAAGCAACAAAGCAACAAATTGTTGCTAACTAGACTAAGACTCCATAACTAATGACCTATAATGTAATAGATTATTTATCTAAACTCAAAATCACTTTTCCTTTTATGGAGGTAGTCAAGATACCACAACAAAGGGAAAAGTTGTTAAGAATACTTGATGATTCAGATATAAAAATGGAAGTTGCAGTTATAAATTCTAAACAAAAACACAACTTTTCAATAGCTAAAACAAGAGGAAAATTACCACCATTCTATACCACCATAGAGAATCGTGATGTTAGGTTGCACAATTTTTTAGTTGATAGTGGGGCTACCAAAAACATCACACCCTTGTCAGTCATGCAAGCACTTGGAATGGAATGTACAAAGCACTATGAGACTGGCGAAATTATTTATGCTATTGACTCAAGAAAAGTCCCATCCTATGGAGAAATTAAAGATTTTCATGCTTGGATAACGACGACTCCTCATATCACAAAAATATTTACTATTATAGTGGTATATCTTCCTTCAGCATATGAAGTTGTTATTGGCAAATATTGGTTCTTGGTGATTGGAGGCTATATCATGAATGATGGAAGTTGTATGATGTTTCCCCACAAGAATGGAAGAATGGTTAGAGTTCCCATAGAAGTTAGAAAACCTGTTTCTTACAGGAAAACATAGAATGAGTTGATGAGGAATTATCTTGACACTAAAATGTGAAACTATGTTGTTTTTTATTTAGAGCAACTCAACATTCCAAAACAAGAAAAGGATAACTATTTTCAAGGCTATTTGAAGATGTCCTTTGATGGTGCATGTTCTAACTCTAGAAATGGAACAATAATTGTTTTTAAAATCCCTGAAGTTGTTATAAACCCACATGCAATTAGACTTGAATTTCCATGCACAAATAACGAGGCATAATATGAAATACTAATTCAAGGTATGATTAATGCCCTTCAAATGAAAGTTCATAACTTAGTGATCACTGGTGATTAAGGATTGATTATTAATCACATTAGGAAGAAATATAAGGTGAAAAAGGAAAAGTTAAAATGTTATACAAAAAGGGTTTTGAAGCTCATGGATTCTTTCAACTCTTTCAACATATCTTTTATTCCTAGAGAAAAGAATCAAAAGGTCGATGCACTAGTAATATCTGCATCCTTGTTTAACACACCATATTGTCAAGGAAAAGGCACTTATCATGTAAAGACTATTTTTCGACCATCAATTCTAGATAATCAAGAATATTTACAAGTTTTTTGAAAATGAAGAGCATGTTGTAAATTTTCTTACAGATGATGAACCCATAACAGAAGTTGATCCAGTAGAAGATCAAAATTTACAGGGAGAAGTTGATGAACAAATTCATAAACTTTCCCCCAAAAAGTAGATTAGTTTGGAATATCTCTTTACAAGAGATGACCAAACAAAATTTTCAAAACCACTGAAAGAATCCTCTGTCAATGCATGTTTGTTGAGAATAATTAAAGATTTGAAAGACATGATAAATGGGATTGGTGTTTTGAAAAATAAATAAAGTGATTTGTTTCTTAAGCTTGTGGATCTCACGAAATAACTTGGTGGTCCCAATTTATTGACGGATACCATCATTTTATCAAAGAAAACTTTAATGGAACGACTTAATGCATTAAAATTTGCTTGGGAAAATGAATTCATCGAAACAATAGACTTTTCTGAAGAAGAAATTGAGAAATGGTTAGTTCAGTATATCAATAGAAATGATGAAATTGATGACATGTTGCATCATTCGAAGAAGGATTTGAGAGAATTTGAAAACAAATTATTTGAAATTAAAACTAAGCATGAAATTATTGTAGCTCCTTTTAAGTAGTATATTGAGGAGTGGTTGAAAAAGTATTAATCAAAATTACCGAGCCAGAAAATCAAGAAGCAGTTGCATCGGTTATGCCACCTCAACCAGAACATGAATCTTTAAAAGAAACACCTCCATGCAAGTAAAGGGTTACGCAAACTTTCCATCACAGTGATTCAAGCAACAACTTTGTTTCCCCTTTTGTCTCTTTTTCTTTTACAATCATTTGTCATACTGCCTTCTATTTCTCAGTATTACGTGAAAACCAGGATAATCCTTGATTGTTTTCTTCTTGTCTTCCAAGTCTTTTCATTTTATGGTTTGCGGGAGCCCTATCCCAGTCCTCTTTGAAGGGAGAATGCAAATATTTTGTTTAAAGACATTTACTTTTTATTTAAAGACTTATATTATTTTTTGAGACTCTAAGAGAACTACTTGTGATACTACAATATTGTATTCTAAAAGACTACCAAATGTTTTATCCATCACAATCTTTTTGGCGTTTAATGGAATGATCATTTAAAGTTTTCTTATATATGCAATCCATCTTTCTTATCTCTTTACTATGGATATTGTTTACTGTCTTGATAAATGTTGTGATGGAAATGCCAACCTCTTGTTTATCATACTCATTTGGTTTATTTACTTTGTAATATATTGTATATATTTTCTTTTAAATATACCTGGTCCCAATATTAGGTATTGTCTTGAATGTTAATGTTATCTTTTTTCAAAAGTTTGGTCCTTCTCAGACTTTGATATATTTTTGTTTGCAATATCATAAGAAAAAGAGGAGTATCACTTCTCTAAAAATGCAGGGGGATTCATATCTTCATGAGGTTGATCTTAAGACCGTAAAACAATCCTTTAGATCAAAATTTTTAGCAACCATACTAGGGAGAGAAAAAGGTTGGTTTCATAGATTATAATCTAATGATTCAACGTGACCCAAATCAACCGAATTTGCAAATTTGTCTTAGAAATCAACATAGCTTATTGGATCAATTATATAACTTAAAAATAACAACAACAAGAACCTGAGAAAAACTAGAAATATCATGGAAAACTCTTGCTCATGAAGAATAAAGAGAAATCGCAAGAAGACAAAGACAAAGAGTTGGAAATTAAGAAAAGACTGGAAACATACAAAGGGTCAATAACAAGAAGTAAAAGTAAACAACTTCAAAATTTTGAAGTTGGAGAAATTTCTAAGACTAAGACAAGAGAAACTAAAAAAATGGGTGACAAAGAAGAAATAAATGAAATTCCTGAGAATCAAGAAGAAAGACACAAGAGACAAAGAATCCCACGAAGAAGGGTTATAAATAGCCCACTCAATCTTCTAGGGTAACAACACCAATTACCTACTCTTACATAAGGAGTCTTGCTAGTATTTCCAGGAGACGAAGTGATGGAGCCAAAGAGACATAAGGACCAATTTTTGGCTATGTGAGAAATTCATCTAATAGAGCATGATGATGTAATGGTGGGAGTTTTTCTACAGACATTGATAGATCTAGGCTACGAAAAAGGGAGAGAGAATCAAAGATTTCAACTTGCGTTTTTTCAAGATGCTAAATCATATTCCAAAAGAGCAAAAACCAAATAATCGAGTTATACTCGGATGCTATAAAAATGAAGTGTTCACAAATGTAAAATATGTTATCAGAGCTGCCCAAATATAAGAATTAGATGGAGCTATGAGAAAAGCAACCGAAATGGAAGAAATCACGATAGAAACAAATGTTGACCCTGAGATTAACCTTGGAAAAGGTAAAAGGAAAATGGATAACCTTACTATAGCGAATCAAGGAGCATCAACTTCGAAGAATGTTGAAAAACGAGGAGTTGGTGGGGGAATCCTCCAAGGTGTTATCCGAAATGTAAGGAATGAACCATTTATGACCCAAGAAACAAAGCAAAGATTGGAAATAACTCAAATGAATAGGACTATTCGACAGATGCAAAATGAGATAACGAGATTAAGAAGGGCTGAAAATTTTATTCCAACAGATCAAAACCCAAGAGTTCCTACTCAGGAACAAAGAATAAATCCTAACCAAGAGTAGAGGATAAGAAATGATGGGAAAAAATGATGAACAAAGGCCAAGAGTAGCCAGAGTGCTGAATCCCAATGCTATTGTATTAGAAGAAATTGTTGAGGAAGAAAATTTTGAAGAACTTGACCAGGAATAAAATATCATCCAAGATGAAAGTTTAGAATCAATATAGATTGATGAAGGGGAATCATCTTTTTACATTTTTAATGAACAACAAGAGTTTGAAATTTTTCAAGAAAATGTTGTCCAAACAAGAACACAAGCTAACAAGTTTAAATCAAAAGAAGCACTATAAAAAGAAAAGACTAAAGCAAATCAAGCATAAACAACAATGCAACAAATTGTTGCTAACTAGGCTAATACTCCATAACTAATAACCTATAATACAATAGATGATTTATCTAAACTCATAATCACTTTGCATTTTATGGAGGTAGTCAAGATACCACAACAAAGAGAACTTTTTTTAGGAATACTTGATGATTCAGATACAAGAATAGAAGTTGCAATTATAAATTCTAAACAAGAACAAAGCTTTTCATTAGCTAAAACAAGAGGAAAAGTCCCACCATTCTATATCACCATAGAGAATCATGATGTTATGTTGCACAATTGTTTAGTTGATAGTGGGTGTTGGGACATGGGCAGACCTAGGGTTCACTCCAAGAGCGCACCAACAAGCCCTAACTACTGGCCCTTTCGGCAACATCTGCGAAGCAGATGTAGTCTCGCCTGAAGCAGCTAAGAGGGGGGTTACAGGACAGAGATGTCTACAACCAGGGGAATATCAAGTGGATCTAATACAACAATAATGCAACATTCATATATCTCTTATCAGCTAAATCTACTCTACACAACTATACATCTGATCTAACACAATAATGCAAATAACATTATAACAATGACAGAGATCCAGACATCAATCACACATACGACACAAAATATACGTGGTTCACCCTCTCTCTATTACAATACCAGAAGGCTCTCACTCTCAGCACTCCTCTCTCTCACAGTACAATAATCTCTTAACCAACAACAATCAATATCAATACCCAACACTAGTACCTCCCCGACCTAGGTCCTCTCGACCTCTATTTATACATTATAGTCCCTCACTAATAGCCTTAGGTTGAAACCTAGGTGTCAAAACCCTAATCACCCAAAACCCTAGGTGTCTAAAACCCTAGGTCAACTTGACCCACCTTTTCAGGGCTTCGCTAGCCTATCTTTCCTCCCTTCTCACGTGGTGCTCCAAAGCATCCAATGGTGGATTTCTCTGCTTGTTGAGTTGTCTACGATTCTTTTCTCTAGCTGATCTGTTATCCCTGATCTCTTCATTCAATGACTTGATTTTTCGTACTTCGCTCCATCTTTTCTGCTCTTTTGCTTACTTCGACCTAGTGACAGTCACTGTGTTTCTCGCACAGTGCTCATTTTACCTTTCCTTCCTTGATCTCGCTTCCTTCCATAACCAAGGGCCAACAATGGGGATACAAACAACATCATGCCCTTGTCAGTCATGCAAGTACTTGGAATGGAACGTACAAAGAACTATGAGACTGATGGAAGTATTTATGCTATTGACTCAAGAAAAGTCCCAACCTATGGATAAATTAAAGATTTACTTGCTCGGATAATGACGACTCCTCATATCACAACAATATGTACTATTATAGTGGTAGATCTTCCTTCAACATATGAATTTGTTCTTGGCAGATATTAGTGCTTGATGATTGGAGGCTATATCATGAATGATGGAAGTTATATGGTGTTTTCCCACAAGAATGGAACAATGGTTAGAGTTCCCAAAGAAGTTAGAAAACCTATTCCTTAGAGGGAAAAAAATAATGAGTCGATGAAGAATTATCTTGACGCTGGAATGGAAAATGATGTTGTTTTTATTTAGAGCAACTCAACATTCCAAAACAAGAAAATGAGAACTCTTTTCAAGGCTATTGGAATATGTCCTTTGATGCTGCATGTCCTAAATCTAGAAATGGAGCAGGAATAATTTTTAAAAGCCTTGAAGCTGTTATACACCCACATACAATCAAATTTGAATTTCCATTCACAAATAACGAAGCATAATATGAAGCACTAATTCAAGGTATGATTAATTCCCTTCAAATGAAAGTTGAGAACTTACAGATCACTGGTGATTTAGAATTGATTATTAATAACATGAGGAAGAAATATAAGGTCAAAAATGAAAAGTTAAAATGTTATGCAAAAAGGGTTTGAAAGTTCATGGATTCTTTCAACTCTTTCAACATATCTTTTATTCATAGAGAAAAGAATCAAAAGGTCGATGCACTACTAGTATTCACATCCCTGTTTAAGACAGAATATTGTCAAGGACAAGGCACTTATAATGTGAAGGCTATTTTTCGACCATCAATTCTAGATAATCAAGAATATTTACAACTTTTTGAAAGTGATGACCATGTTGTAAATTTTCTTACAGATGATGATCCCATAACTAAAGTTGATCTAGTAGAAGATTAGAACTTACAAGTTGAAGTTCATGAATAGAGTCATAAACTTTCCCCAAAAAAGCATATTAGTTTGGAATCCCTCTTTACAAGAGGTGACCAAACAAAAATTTCAAAACCACTGAAACAACCCTCTGTACGAAAGGTCCAAGAAACACATAAGATAAACATCGGTACTCCTGAATCACCAAAGTATATAAACTTGGGTACGAGCTGCACCAAGGAAGAGATTGATCAATATACCGAGCTTGTTAAATATTTTCAAGATGTCTTTTAATGGATTTATGATGATTTAAAAGAATACGATAAGTCAATATTTCATCATATCATACCTCTAAAAGAAGGAGCCAAGCTATTCAAACAAAATTTTAGAGTTAACTCCCAAGATAAAGCCTATGGTAAATATAGAAATTGATAAATTAAAGAAAGCTGGTATAATTTCTCCTATTAGACCTTCAGTTTGGCTTTCAAATCCAGTAGTAGTAAGGAAGAAAATTGGTGAAATCCACTTGTGTGTTGATTTTAGGGATCTTAACCGAGTCAACATAAAAGATAACTACCCATTACCTAATATGTTAATGATTCTTCAACAAGTCACATGATCTGCATCAATGTCTAGGTTGGATGGGTTTTTAGGGTATAACCAAGTCCTTGTAGCAGAAGAAGAAAAACCAAAAACAACTTTTGTAACACCATGGAGAACTTACACTCATGTCAAAATGCCATTTAGATTAAAAAATGCAGGTGCAACATTCTAGAGAGCAATGGTCATGCTTTCAAAGAATTCATTGGAAAATTCATGGTTGATTACCAATATGACCTAACAATTTTTTCCAAATCAAGAGAAATACATTTCAGACATCTAAAAAATATCTTTGAAAGGTGCATAATGTATGGAGTATCATTGAATCCTAAAAAGTGTTTGTTTGCTATAACAAAAGGAAAAATTCTAGGACATGTTGTAAGAAAAGGAGTATATATTGACCCATAAAGAATCAAAGCAATACATGACCTCAATCCTCCAACAGAAACAAATGGAGCGTAGTCTTTCTATGGGTAGATGAATTTTGTTCAAAGATTTGTTTCCAATTATGCTACCATTGACAAGCCTATAAACAAGTTGTTTAAGAAAGATCAAACATTTGAATGAACATCAGAAATCCATAAGGCTTTCACAGAAGTTAAACAAGCCATTACTTCCGCCGTTGTGCTCATTAGTCTAGATTTTAATAAAGGATTTATATTGTATTGTTTTTCCTCAGATCAAAACCATTGCTTCTATACTTAGAAAAATTAGAAGCAAGAAGAACTCCTAATTACTTTCATGAGAAAAACATTACATGATTATGAATTGAATTTCTCGATCATTGAGAAACAAGCTCTTTCTCTAGTGAGAGCAATTTCTCATTTCATAACATATATTCTATCGACTCATGTCAATTCTTATGTTCCTCATTCACCGGTCAAAATTATTTTGAATCAACAACTTAGGGAAGGAAGATGGGAAAACAGGTTGGCCAAAAACTTCAAGAATATAACTTAGAAATCAAACTTTTAAAGTTGTCAAAGGTCAGGGTCTATGTAAATTCATGACAGGGATCGAAGCTTTAAGTATTTCTCCTCCCAATAGATTTGGTGCTATAGTCCCAAGAACAAGCTTGGAAAATTATGAATGGTATAAATATATAATATTTTATTTAAAATCTGGTCAATTTCCTCTCGAAATGTCCTCAAAAGAGAGAAGAACTTTGAAAATGAAAGAAAATCATTATGTTATGGTATATGGAGTATTGTTCTGATGAAATTATGATGGTGTATTGTTAAGATGTCCAGATAATTCAAAATCTAAAGAAGTGATTCGATAATTTCACAATGGGGTTTGTGGTGGACATTTCTCACCAATTGTGATATCCCACAAAATCATTTGAGTTGGTTTTTACTGGCTAACTATGTTCAATGACTCGTACGAATTTGTTCGTAGATGCATCCCATGTCAAACTTTCTCAGGAAAAGCAAAAAGCGCTGCAAAGTCGCTACAGACAACCATGGTGGAGAAACCATTTGCTCAATGGGGTTTAGATGTGATTGGTCCAATAAATACTAAATCTAACAAAGACCATTCATATATTATCACAACAACTGACTATTTTACAAAATGGAAAGAAGTCATGGCTATGAGAAATGCAAATTCTGAAAAATTAATTCATTTTTTGAAAGAAAATATTCTTCCCAGGTTTGGCGTACTAGAAAAATTTATAACAGATAATGGCTCAATTTTTATTGGATCAAAATTCAAAAAATTATGTGGTGAATATGGAATAATCATGGGACATTCATCCAATTATTACCCTCAGGGAAATAGATTAGCATAATCAAAAAACAAAACACTGATTCAAATCATGAAGAAAACTATTGAAGCTAACCACAAGAATTGGCATAATAAGTTGATAGATGCACTATGGGAAAATCGTCTAACTCCAAAAGATAGTACATGGCATTATCCATATACTTTGGTATATGGGAGGGAATCAATATTACCTTTGCATGTTGAATTAAATGCTTTGACATTGATCTTAGATGGTGAGGAAAAAGAGGAACAATCACCAATACAAAGAAGATATAA
>CBVK0102739221.1:0-18196 GCA_900067695.1 Picea abies
AATGGAATTGAGTAGACATGTTCATACCTATTTCCTAGGGAAAAAATTGTGACCCCAAATGAAAGTGGGTCTAAGGGTTAGGGATCCAATCTAGGCATTTAAAAAAAAGGTAAGGCAATATTAAAAATTTGTAACCTTCAAAGTACAAAATTCGAGTTATGTTGATCAAGAATTGGATTTGAGGCAAGTAGCACATAGCTAAAATACTAATAAATCATGTAGCAAACAATGAGCATACAAATATTTTATAATTGTCGCATGTACAACAAAATAGTCAAAAACACTAATCACCATCGATCTTTCGACGAACATTGATTATGTCAAAGTTGACCAAGTCAGTGAAGTCAATGATCGTTAAACTATTTTCAAACGGGTAGTTGGAATCCTCTACCTTAGTTGATAGATCAATGAACTATCGTCGATCTTTCGACGTATATAGAAGTTTGTCGAAAGTCCGACGTTCATTAGGGCGCCCAAAAAAAATATTAAAATTTTAATATTATGTCATAATTTGAGATGATATGAATGAATTTATCCTTATCGTTGGAAGTATTTGTCGAATTTTGACCCCATATGTAGTAGTGAGAGACACTTCACAAAGATGCTGAAAGAACCAAACCATACAACCTCAAAACAACTAATTCCAATTCCAATCTTATCCCAGAAACAACTAATTCCAGTTCCAATTATTTTGAAAGAAAGAAACATAGGGTTATCTTAGAAACATAAAGCATGAACATCAAATGAAATAGCTACAGAAAAATCAACCACATAAACTAAGGTTTCCTAGCCCTCTCCAAGGAAATTGTCTGCATTGAAATCAACTCTTGACCCAATATTGCCACCCTCAAACGCCTTCTGATGCCGCTGAAACTAAAAAACCCACAATTGAAACCACCTTGCCTCTTTAAAACCCAGACCACATCCCTTTCAGAAAAACCAAATCATACCCACCAAAACTAGAAAGTCACCTTCTCCACCAAGGGACCACCTCTAAAAATCATCTCCATTCCCAAGAAAATCCCACATTTCAATACAAACTCACATAGGTGGCATTGAATACTACTACATTCCTCCATAAATTTCAAGTGTGTGAATGACAACGACCACTTGTTGAATCACCCATGACATGTCATGTAGTAACCTTGCATTAATAGGGTGAATTTTTGTAAAGTCTTGGGATTTAATTAAGGTATTGGGTTGATGCTTCTCACCCCACTTTTTATTAACACTTCCAAACTAAGGTGTGAGGCTACCTTGTCTCAATGGTCGACCTTGTAATTGAGATCCCTCTTTATGTGAAGGAAATAAATCTTATCAAATTTGGAGACCATTCTTTTTATCCTCAATTTAAGAGAATTCAATACGTTTCTCCCTAGTTCTATGTGGTTTACCATGGCTCTTACAACCAACATTGAGTCCCCTATCACCATTAGATGAGTAATCCTTGCTTCATTCATAATGCATACACCCATCCATAACAAGTAGGCCTATGCAAAATTATTTGAGATATTTCCAAGACCTTAGACATAGTAAACCAACGTGTTTCCTCTGGGGTCATGTAGACTCCCCTTGCACCTACCACCCCTAAAATCCTTTTTTGTATTGTTAAGCAATGATCCATTTAAAGTATTAAAGAATTTTTGATTGATTAACTATTATACAATATTGACTACCGTGTCAACCAAATTGTTGATTTGATAGTCAACTGGTGTGACATTCGTGAATTTGATGTAGGAACTCCTACACAAACATTAGTTTGTCTAATGAGAGATTAATACTATTGAAGTTACTGGTGTTGATATAGGTAATGTAAATGACTCAAGGAAAACTAGATGACATAAAAAACCTGGTAGTGTTTCTTAATGTCACATATCCTAGAGGCATGTGATCTTGATACATATATAGATGCACATGATTGACCTGATGGGAGATGTTATGGCTAAAGAGTAAAATTCCTTAATAAAAACCAAAACTTAGGAATTGGTTCCCTAACCACAAGGAAATAACGTAGTAAAATGTAGATGGGTCTACATGACTAGATTCGTGTTTGAAAGGGGTGTTTAGAAGCATAAGACTCGACTAGTAAACAAATATTTTTTCTTAACAGGAAGCATCAATTACATTGAGACCTTTATAGGGACAATTTTAAGAACCCCCCATAAATTTATATGTATAATAAATTGGTGAATCTCCATGATACATAGGAAATTTTAAAGGATCCTTTATCAGTAATATAATGTGCATATATGTTTTTTGGGTGAATCTTTCACTAAATTATAAAATCTTTCACTAAATTATAAAACCTTGTGAAGTTTTAGAAAACATTTCATTGAATTATAAAAAATTGTGAATTCTTAGCAAATATTTTGATAAATTATAAAAACATATATAATTATAGGAAAATATTTTCATTAAAATGTAATTATATACTCATTTTTCATGTAGAAACATATTTTGTTGCTCCTCGAAAAAACACTGCAAGCATCAAGGTTTGTGTTTGTCAAGGTTTTTACTGGACACTCTTGCAAATATCTATGTTAGTTTTGGTCATATTTCACCACACATTTCTAATTTGTATTGATCCTGACCTCCACTTCTCCAAAGATCAAGAGAGATTAATGTTTTCTCCCCCACTTGTATGATGGATTCTTGATTCTTGATTCATTGATTATGAAATGACTCTTCAAGTGCATCATAGAGTGTCCTTGAATACTAGGGTATGGGATTCTGTCCAATAGCGCCAAAAGTAAAATAATGTTGATAGGTCATGTACCATGCACAACTGCCTCTCTTATCATCCATTTATACCAAAAAATAACCTCTTTTCAATTAAGAGGGACAACAAAAAGAATATTGTACTTAGCAACAATCCATGCCCAAAAAGTTTAACAACACGATAATTCCACAAACATGCATGACCATTTCCATTTTATGGAAAATCACACAACATCCATTGATAAAGACAATACGTTGTAGTCAATCCTTAATTGTTGCGTTATTATGAAGAATCAAGCACTCAAGAATTAAAATAAGAGTGGTACTTCTAAATTCCCTAACACTACTCAATCCATCTTGTCTCATGATATTGAAAGGTTCACTCCTGGTTAAGGCAATCATTTATAGGCTAATGTGGTTGAGAATAGAACTCCATGGTGCCATAATTTATAATTGAATTCTTGTAATACCATTGCCAATCTATCCATATTAGTTCATGATCTTGTGTGTTTACTTTAATAGAGTAACCTCCAAAATTGATTGACAAAGTGATGTGAATGAAAGTCTATCAATAGCTTGTAGTAAGTTGAGAATGATTAAGGTTTTTCCAAGATAAATAGTTACTAGATTATTTGTCCCATTTGTCTCCCTAATTGTGAAAACCTTTCCATGCCATTTGTTTCCCAGTGAAATAAGGAATTAACCCAAATTTCCCCTTCTTCAAAAGAAAGTCCAAATTGTGCATGCAGTGAAATCCCATCCTCTACAATAATCTTCGAAGTCATGTGAAACTTGTAGCCCAATGTGTGCCATTTTATTCACTCTGGAACAAGGTAAGAATATCCATGGTTATGTAATAAGAAGTGGGTTTGTATTTGATTTTGGTGTGATAAATGGGCTTGTATACATGTATGAAAAATGTGAGAATTATAGGCATTGCTAGATGAGTGTTTGAAAGAATGTCTAAATGAGATGTTGTGTCATGGATTGTAATCGTTGCTGGTTATTTCTACAATGATCACCCTCATGAAGCCTTGTCATTCTTCTACAAAATCATAGACCTAGTTAAGTATATGATGTTGCAAGGTAGTACAAAGCTTCTTAACTCCTAATTTCCAATTGATTAGATTTATGCCAAGCCCCCTCCAATTCTCCCAAAAATCAATGACTCCCAATATGGCTCAGATTTTAGAATAAGTAGGACACTACTTTGTGGAAATCACTCCTCATGACTTTCCATAGTTTCTTATAGGGTCCTTGGAAAATCCATTAATAAGTCTTGCTACTATGATGCATAATTAAAGTACTTGGTTATTGGTGTTCTTTTATAGAGGCTATCTTTCGATTGGAAGAAATCCTAGAGTCACTTTTCCCATTTAATTACTATAAGGATCATGAAGTTCCATAAGCAAAGACCCCCTTGAATTTGGGGAGCATAGACAATGGTCTAGGGGATTGGATAGGAATCCAAAATCTTTTGGAGTCTTTTAAAAAAAGGAACCAATCTTCTATTCTAGCGGCCTTTATATTAAAGGGTTCATTAGGATATTTAAGATAATCATTCTAATTAATTATTTGAAGCTAAATAAATTGAGACAATGATCACTTTTTTTAGGATCATTCTGAACCAACAAAAACTTTGGTTGTTGAAGTTCACTTTGGTAGCTAAGGCAACAGAAGGTTGGGGAGCTATTTTCCAGATTTCATAGTTTTTTGTATCCACTTGCCTATGAGGATGATCTCATTTAAACAATAAATGGTTGAACTATATTTTCAAATTGATTCTAGTATCCATTATTATTCCTATCCTCTCAACCAAAGGAGTGGGCTTAACAGTCGTTTGTTGTGAGATAGTAAAAGGGGAGAGGGGGGATTTGTGGCAAACACCTCTTGAGATTGCGAAAAAATGGGTTGGGATCCATTTCATGAAAGTAGTTGCATTAGTGGTGTTCATGAACCCAATAATCCAAAGGATATTATGCTAATAAGTTCCTTTGATTCAAAACATAACCACAATGAAATCCATTCATGGCTATCACAAAATTTCTCCATGTCTAACTTAGGAAAAATAACTGGGATGTAATTGATCCATGTTGAGTGGAGGGTTTTAGCCACTATTCTAACACTATTGAATATATTCCTCCCATGCATAAATTCCGTTTGATTATTTAATATGTTCATACCCATGCAAGGAGAGAGCCCCTTGGAAAAAAAGGTTTTGCAAATTATTTTTGTAGCTGAAATTAAACAAAGAACTTCACCTAAAAATGGTTAATGGCATTGGATACTATATACCTTGTGATGAGTGCCACATAAGTTGTGTTGATCAAACAATGCACTCTCCCTGTAATTTGGGCTTAATCTTCATTTTCTTCAAAATATGATTTAAATTAAATGAATTTTGAAAGCACCATAGTGATTTCTACCATATTTGCCAGCTACAGATTAATTTTTCCTAAGCTAAGGCATCCATATTTACATCATATAAAGCAAGGTAAACTAGATCACACTATTTACAAAGAAATAATTCCCAACTAGTTCCACCAACACCTTTTATGTTAACTAGATTTCTTGGGAATCATGACATCATATCCCCTTGTTCTCTTGATAGTGGCCTCTAAGTTGAGGGGATTCACTAGATACAATATAGGTGGGAGAGCCAACACAAGTTAAGTTTGAAGGGTGATGGAGGCCAAGACTGTGTCCTATCAAGCTCCAAGTCTATTGCAAAGTGATTGGAACCTCGATTGGTAAGAACCTTGGACTTCTACCTATGAAAAGAATCGAGGAAAGATTCCTTTACCAGAATATGGTCAAGTATCTTTCTGTTATACCACAATTTTCCACATCAATTGCATTTGTGAGATGGATTAGTCCCCTTGAGGATGGTATAAAATCACCTTTGAGGGAATGGATGAGGAGGACAACCTAGGTGCAATATTATACTGACGGATTTGCAAGCTTCCCTATTTTCCTTGATCCTCTGAGTAGCATCCCCTTGTTCTAGAACTTGCTTTCGAGTACTCCTTCTTCTCCCTTATATGACCATAGGGTGTGTTCGTATCCCTTTTGGGTCATATGAAGAAGGGCCATCTTGTTGATTTGATGCTTGAAGGACTAGTGGAGAAACTTGGGTGGTTGGCTTCGAGGAAATGTCGACGGTTCGAGTCAAGTTTTAACTACCCACTTTTACTGTTTTTAATAAAAGAGTTCTTTCCCTCCATACATGTGTAAATTGATTTCAATTTGTTGATATATGTTAGTTTTCTTCATATACTTTAATGTTTGGACATTATATGTATGATTTTAATTCATAACTACCTTTTTGTAGCACAAACTTGGTCTCCTTTTGCAGGTTGATACCAGAAGAGATTAGGAGCAACATCAAAGGTGGAGAGCAAGGATCAACATCGGACGTAGGATACAAGGTGTGAGGCCTCTCCTTCTTTCTCTCTCTCTTTCTCTTCTCAAAGCAGTTATTTTCTCATAGCATTGTTGTGTGTGAGGGTAAGTTATGTCTTTCATATATGGTCTCTCTCTCATGTGACATGACCCAAGGTCACATGGGAAAAATATCATAATAGAATTGGCGACCATACTGGGGATCTTTTCTCCTAGATTGGGTCGGTCTTAGGGTGTCTGGTGTTGTCTTTAATTATGTAACTTTTCATGTTTTCTGAGCTTTCCTTTCAAATCATCTACCATCTAGAAACTTTCCCTAAGTTTCTGGGAGCCTCCTTATGTATTGGATTTTTTTTTTCAAGTTTTACATAATCATTCATGATTTTTCCCTTGTGAGTCACGGATATTCACGATTTTCCCTTGTATGACCCGTGGATGTACGTGTGTCTTAGTGTACATAGTCACAAATCTATGTAAAGAACTTGGTTTTTTATCCTTTCTTTCAGTTTTGGGAGGGTCTGGTCTAGTTCTTCAGTACAATATGATCCTGCTGGGTTTGTTTTTTCTTTTGATTTCTACGATAAGTCTTTGAAAACTCTCAAAACATTCTAAAAGTTCTTGCTCTTGGTTTCCCAGTGTTTTTGGTTTACTTTTCGTCTCTCTGCTACATTTTGAGTTTTGGGCTTTATACCCATTTTTCCAATATTTTCTATTTGTATATGTTCTTTTCTTTCACATAAATTGTGGACATACACTACCCTTATATAGGGTGAAGCATGGATTTTAGTGCAAAAAAACATGTAAGTGTTGGTCATATATGCGCTTTGTACAAGGACAAATCACAGATATCTGCGCTTTGTGGTAGGAAAATTCATCTGTGGTTCCTACAGTGATAAAACCACATATGTAAGCTTATATCCGCGATTCATAGTGGGGTGACTCGTAGATGCCTCCAAAAAGTGACTTTTTTGCTTGTTTTTCAGCGTTTTTGGAGCCCTGTTTCAACTAGTTTAGGGGTCTTTTTTGGGGATTTTGGTCCTGAAACTTTTTGTGGCCTATAGGAAATTAGGAAGGCTTTAAATTTGATTGGAAAACAAATTTTTTATCCATATCTTTCTCCCTTTTATCCCTTGGATTGCATGACTATAAGGCTAGTCTTGTTCTCAAGACCTCATTTTTTTGGTCATTGTTGTAGTCATCTTTGAAACTTGAGTTTACATTTGAGTTCGAGACTTTTATTTTGTATTTTACTTAGAATTTTTCAAACATAAAACTAAAAAAATTTCTTTCTTTAAACATATTTTTTTAGTTTTTCTTTGGTAGAAAGAAAAAGAAAACAAAAAAAAACTTAGTTTTTCTGCTAGTTAGGTCTCTTTCTTTCATTGCATTGTTTTGCATTGTTATTTGAAAAATAAAAATATGTTAGCATAGGATTTTGGTTTCTTCTCACATTGAAAGAATTTCAAAGGAAAAATAAGAAATAACATCCTTTTGTTTTCTTCTTTTGCTTCTCTCAAAAAGTTGCATTGTGTATTTTGCATAGAAAGAGAAAACTTTGCATTTCAAGGTTTGAAGGATTGTTCATGCATTTTCTTTTTGAAACTCTTTTTAATTTGAAGAATTAGTCTAAATTTTTCTTTGCCAATGTTCTTATAAGTTTCATTTTTTCAAGAGTCTCAAACAACATCAGTTTCACTCCATACCCTGTGAGTAAAAACAACCACTAAAACTAATGTTAAACTTAAAATGTACTAGACTTTGTTTCTGGGATTCATAAACAAGTTTAGGGTTAGAGCCTCGGTTTAGGTTGGAGAGTTAATTTATCCAAGGCCACTAAAAAAACATAGGAGTCTAAGTTAGGGAGTGTAAAATCCAACTATCATATAGGTGTGGTCATAAAACTCCTCTCACATGGGAGCTAAGCATGAGGTCGTGTAAGGGAGAGCCAATGAGATTCCCCTCCAAAGATTAACTGAGCATAGTGGAGAGATCCTATATTGGGAGTTTTCTCAATGACCTTACCTCCATGAGAGGTGGAAATTTTGAGGATTCAGGTTTTATTACCCTGTCCACATGTTCAATCCTAACTGTCAACTATTCCCCTGGATGTCAACTGCAAGTTGGTAACCATAGTTTCTCTTCCTAGGGATCTTAGAGGTGACTACGGGGGTTTGTCATGGTACCTAAGGCATATTTTGTATCACACTTTTCAATACTATTGGAGGGTGCCCCGCAAAGCATGGGTGTTTGCACCAAATAAGGATGGTCAGTGGAGGTCGGGATAATTGCTTCTCACTCCTTTGTTCATTGGTTCATAGGAATTAATGAACCCATGTCTTCATCCAGAAGGTCCCTTTCTACTTTTTCATTCCTTTGGACTCAGGACCTCATCCACCTAGGCTGAATTTTTGGACAAGTTGTTTGTTTGTGATTTTTCTCTTAGGAATTTTCATTGGAGTGTTGCTTCATATAGTTGGCCTTAGTTTTTTTTCAGTATCACCACTTTTGGGTTGTTGATTCAGGGTGGTCGAACAACCGCTCCACTGTTCGAGAAGGACCCTTGTTATTTCTCTTGAAAGTGTGGAGTTGCCTCTTAGAAGGCATGAGTTTTTCTACCATTGGTTTTCCAGAGTCAGTGTGTGAGAATTTTTCGGACATGAACAATCCTGCAAGGGATGAACTTGTGCATAAGAAATTCATGGCCAAAGTTCTTGAGGATACCAACCAAGGAACCCCTACCCAAGGGGATTCTTGTTCTTTTCCTTTCTTTGGAAACATTGGTTCCCCCTTGATGGCCACTTTGAACATTCATGGGTTGAATGTAGGAATATCGTTTTGGTTGTAGACCACTCTAAATTTCATGAATTCTCTTGATGCTTCTCAGATAAGAACCTTGTGTCAGAGGAATTGTACATATGTTGATCCTTAACCTTGTACATCTGTGAAGTTTACTCCTTCTCCTTCTCCCTCTTCTAGTGAAAGTCTTTCTACTAGTAACCAAAAGTATAAAAGGAATAGGAAGAGTAAGAGTAAGAAGAAGAATTCACCAACCTCTGCTAGTCACATTGGAGACCTGTCACTAGCCTTTGCAAGTCGTGTTGGGGGTAAGAAACCAACTACCGTGAGTCACACTGGAAGTACAAGTCCAGTCACTACTAGTCATACTTGAATTAGTTCACCAACCACTGCTAGTCATGTTGAATACCAACACCCAACCTCTGCAATTCATGCTAGGGGAAAGAGCCTAGTCTCTGGAAGTCATACTAGAGTTCATTAACTAACCTCTTCTAGTCATGCTAGGAGAACAAAACCAAACTCTGCTAGCCATGTTGGAGTTATTTCAACAACTTTTGTGAGTCATGTTGAAGAAAAGAAACCAACGTTGCAAGTCATGTCGGGGGAACGAGTCTAGTCACTTCTAGTAATATTGGACAAGCATCACCAACCTATGCAATTCATGTTGGAGATCGACACCTAGCCACTGCAAGGCATGCTAGGGGAAACCCACGGATCATTGCAAGTCAAGCTGGGGGCATTGATATGGTTGACAAGACTAGACATATTGGATGTAAGCCCAAGTTCCCATGTAATATTTGTGAAGGATATCACCTTACTCATTTGTGCCCTGCTATTTTTGTGGTACAAAGAGTGTGGTCCTTGTCTGAAGGCCTTTCTAGTTCTATGTTGTCTTCAGTTTCCCAACAATATAATAAATCATCGGTTGATGAAGTGGTTGCGCCGATGCAATCTGTAGCCGATACCACTCTCATTTTGGTGGGTGAAGCGTATCTTGACCATGTTGTATTGAATCCTACTCAATTAATGGTTGAAGAAGTGGTCGTGTGGATGCGATCTTCAGTTGTTCCCACTCTTCTCTTGGAAAGTGATGAGTCTACCAAAATGGTCTTGCTTATGCAATATTATGTTGATCCCACTCCTCTTTCAAGGAGTGATGCATCTTTTGACTATGTCTTTAGCATTTATAGTTCAATACCTTTTGAAAAAGGGGGCATTCCACTCTCTTTGAATACGCTCCCTCCAATTCCTAGGATGGTTTCCTTTGATTGGAATGATCTTGTAGAGCCTTGCCTTCCTTCTTTTGCACCTTTCCAAATAACAGTTATGGTTGAACCTATGTTGAATGGAATTTGTCGATGTATTCTAGATGAAGGATCCTATGAAAGTATTTTATCCTCCTCATCTTGGCAAGCGTTGGGTTCTCCCAAGCTTGTGTCATATACCAGTGAGTTGTTGGATTTTGACAGAAAACCTAGTGAACGTCTAGGGATTTTTCCTCAATTTTCTAGCACGTTAGGTGGGAAGATTTTTCTAATCGATCTGTTAGTGGTGTCAGGCCCTTTAGACTTCAATATGCTTCTTGGTCATGATTATGTTTATGTGATGAATGTTGTGGTGTCTACGCTCTTTCCTATGATGCATTTTTTTTTACAACAGAAGCATTGTCACTATTGATCAACTTTCATCTAATAATCACCATCCTAGTCCAATTTCACCTCATTTTCCCTCTTTTTGTGTTCCTAGTGTTCGAGTATACTCTTCCCTTCCATGGTGAATTATGTGGTATCTTATCCTCGGTGTTCAATTTCTCTCGAGATGGGATTTTTACAAACATGTTTTCCTTATTGATACAAGGTCTTAGCAATTGATCAAGTGTTTTATCCAAGGGGGCCATGGGAGCATTTTCTTCCCCCTATTGGCCCAAGTAATTTTTTGTTTCCTCTTGAGTCTCATATTACTATTTGTGAGAACTTGAGCCCTCATATTTGTGTGTTTTCAATCCCTAGTTTCATGGATGTTGAATTGCCTTCAGATGAGGCTATCCTTTAAGCTATGATTATGGATCTTCTACCTCCTCCTGAACTAAAATATTTACAAGTTGGTTGCCAAAGAATCCCTTGGCCTGAGCCTAGCAATGGGATATACCTGGAGAACTACTATGCATAAGCCACAAGGTTGCGCGGTCCTTTATACATATTGTACTTTTAGGGTTTCTTGTTCTCAATTTGTGTATCACATAACACTTTTTTTTATTAGAGGTTTCTATATTGGATGTATTAACTTATGGGTGAGTGTTTTGGGTCTTATATACAGGACTTTGAAGACATTTTTCTTTGGTACCTTTCTTCATGTCAATCCGTTTTGACAGGTAATGATCTTGAAACTGACATATAGGTTAGTTTTTCCCCTTAATGCATTTTTGTGTTACTGTTTCCTGTTTCATTTTGACTTAGGATTGACCCTACTATGTTGCAACGCAAAACCTTCTTTGTTGTTTAGAAGTGTCATAATTCACATGGTATATCCTATCTTCCATGGGCATCCTAGCTTAGAACCGCTTTGTATTTTGGCGCTTATTCTGCAAGTTTTCTATTAGACTCAGGAGTCCTGTTTAGTCCTGCCATGTCTTTGCATTGAAGTTGCATATCTTCCTCTCAATCGTTTTCTGGCCATTACCTACATGAATCCCCCTACCACATGTTGATACTTATATCCACACCTTTTTTGGATCCTTCAATAAGTATTGTGTCCTTTGTTGGCATATAGGGTAGGTTCATTTCCACCTGCACAATGCACTTATCTGTATCGCTCACATATCTACCATAGGGTCCACCCCATCCATTCACAACATCATACCTTCAAGCTGTAGGTTTCGTTTACAAATGGTAGAGCTTACCTCTTCATGGGTTTCCTAGTTAGTACCTCACTAGCCTTTTGACACCCATGTTGTAGTCTTTTCTGTAGGCTCAAAATCCCAATGTAGTCCTGCCATGTCTTTTTTTTGAAGCCTCATGGCTTCCTCTCAATCTGTTGTTGTCTAATCTACCCATGGGGCTTCCAAATTTTTTTTGAGTTGTAATTTCATTGCATATTAATTTTTCACACTTCTAGGCCTAATGCTAGCTTCAACTTGTTATTACTGAACCATTTGCTTATGCATTCCTAGCAGTTGCTGGCCTTGTAATTTATACCTTTTGTGACTTGACACCTTAACCCTGGAGGAAACATTCCCTAAGTGTCATTATCTTGCACATGCTTCCTTACATTAAGCATAGGTATGTTCCTTTCACTTTGGAACTAGTTTTATTTCCCACGACACTCGTTTCCTCCACTGTGCTATAGTATTATTTATTCTTTTTTGGGCTTTAATAACATGAAAAAGATAATAAAAAAATTAAAAATAAAAATAAAAAGAAGGGGTTAAATCGTTTATCTCTTTTTTTGGAAGTAGTCTTGTCTCCCTTGAACAAAGCACAATCTTTGAGTCACTGTCTCAATATTTTGGGTTTATTATGGCTTTAGGATAATTTTTCTCATTTTTTAGTATCATCTCCTCTAGTTGGTTATTCTTCCAACCTTATGGAGCGTTTGATGATGCCTCATGTATCACAAATGTATCCCATTTTATATTCCATGCTACCTAAGTCACATAATGTGTTGTTATTTTATTCAAGGGAAGTTTTATCTTGATTCAGCCATTCGGCAACAAGTCTCTAACCTTTCAGGTCGACCTTACCGTGAAAGTCAAGTACATCGCATCATCACAAGTATCTTTGTATTCCACTTGTGCTAGTATAGAATGTCCCCATTGACTTGTTTCTGGTGGGTTTGATTTTATGGAATCCGACATATTTCTCTAAGAGTATGACCTAGAGTGGCACCCCGGTCCTATTTCCATCATTTATAGGTGACCTTGTGCTCATTAGATGACAAACCATCATTCATCATAGTTTAAGCGGTTTCCCTTGTGTTCAACATCATCAACAACAACAATCATCACACATATGGATTTGTGCGGTACCTTGGTTTCCATCTAACCCCATCAGTGGATTCCTCGTATTTTTTAGTAGTATCCATTATTGGATACTATTCAGAGAGTCTATGTCGTGCATTATTCCATCTGGTGCATGTCGAAGTCATACCTCAGTGTGGTCCTTACAATTTGTTCGTCTGAGTCCTTCCAAATCTTTGGCCTTTTTCTACCCCTTGTGTTGCATGATGGAGGATGCCTTAATGCCTTCCTTCCAGGGTATCTCTTCCTATCAACTTCAACACATCTTGCTTTGGGATAGGGATCTAGACTTATGTGTGGTACCTTGGGGCTTTCACTCATTAGTGAAAGGTTCCCTCGTTATTGACAGTGGGAATACATCAATGTCCCCTGATTGATAGATTATATCAAGTGTCCAACATTAGTTCATTTATTCAAACTTGTTAGATTGTGCCATGGTACCTTGACACCCATTATCATCATCGATGGGTCATCTTTCATTTATTAATGGTATGCATCAATTACCGGTAATCAAATGGTGTCTCACTATGTTCGACCCCAACACATCTATTCACATGGTGTAGAATTGTACCTCAATAGATTGTTTTGAAGACTTCGAGTGAAGTATGAGCATCAAATATTTTGTGCTCCTACCTCACATATTGTACCACCCCTCAGAAATTGACACTTACATAGGATCATCTCGTTCACCCCATTGTTTCCATATATCCTCTGATTTTTATTTTGAGACATAGCTCCACTGTGTATCCATTCGTGGCTATGATCTACTTTTTGCACGGATCCACTATGTATTCCTCGTGGCCATGATTGCTACTTTATATATATATATCACATGGATCCACTTTGTATTGTTTGTGGCCATGGAAATCAATCATAATTTCATATATGCCATGGATCCATAGTGTACTTGATTTAGTGGCCATGCTTACATCACTCCTGAGCACGGGTATGCTCGACTTGGGAAGAGAATACTCTTACTTAATTTCTACTAACGATTTCTATTCTTGAGTCAATTGCTTGAGAAATTTCATTGGATATACTTCATTGAATCCTCTCCTCTCATATTTATAATGTATTTTGGCCATCCGTTTTCCTTCTGACCTCACACATTAGGGGGCATCTATTATACCACAAATTGCCACATCAATTTCATTTGTGAGAGGCTTAGCCCTTTTCTTTAGCTTGAAAAATTTAATCCCATCCCCCTTCATCAAAATCATCTAAAAAACAACATTTTTTTTCCATCCGTAGGTCACTCATGTGAAAACCATGAATGTTCATGCCTTAATAGTTTGAAACTCATGGATTCCCTAAAAAAATATGAAAAAAACATATTCCACATTTTCGAGTGGGTTTTTTGGTTGGGCCCTTTCCCAAACTTCCTTGGGCTCGTAAAAAATGGAATACAACTACCTCAATCCCTTGAGGATGGTATAAAGGCACCTTCGAGGGCATGGGTGGGGGGAAACCTAAGTTCAATATTATGCCAATGAATTTGCAACCTTTCCTATTTTCCTTGATCCTCTGATTAGCATCCCCTTGATATGGAAATTGCTTTCCAATATTCCTTCTTCTCGCTTATATGACCATAGGGTGTGTTCATATCCCTTTTGGGTCATCTGAAGAAGGGACATCTTGCTGATTTGATGCTTGAAGGACCAATGGAGGAATCTGGGAGGTTGGCTTTGAGGCAGTGCTAACGGTTAGGGTCAGGTTGTAACTACCTACTTATACTATTTCAATAAAAGAGTTTTGTTTCCCTCCATAGATGTGTAAATTGATTCAATCTGTTGATATATGTTAGTTTACTTCATATAATTTATTTTTTGCACATTATATGTATGCTTTGAGTTCATAACTACCTTTTTGTAGCACACACTTAGTCTCATTTTGCAGGTTGATACCAGTAGAGATCATGAGAAAAATCAAAGGTGGAGAGCGAGGATCAACATCAGAACACCAGACGTAGGATACAAGGTGTGAGGCCTCTCTCTCTCTCTCTCTCTCTCTCTCTCTCTTTCTCTCTCTCTCCTCAAAGTAGTTATTTTCTCATAGCATTGTTGTGTGAAAGGGTAGGTTCTATCTTTTTCATATGGTCTCGCTCTATTGTGACATGACCCAAGGTCACAGGGGAAAAATTCCGTAACAACAAGACACCGAAGAAGCTACCCCAAACATGAAATAATATGGGGGAAGATGTTCCTGCCAAAGTGTAAATGTAGAATGGACAACCTGACTTCCAAATTTAACTATCACATTGCACCATGCTTCATGTTTTAAGGCACCGTTAATGTCTTAAATGTGGAATGGATGACCGTTGTTTCCAAATTTCATTGTCACATCACATGATGCTTTGGATTAGTAAAGCTATTATTATCTATACCATATATGGTGAGTTGATATTTTTTTTGAATAATTATTTTTTTAATATTTTTTTAATTACTAATTTTCACCTCCAACCAAGGCTATTTTGTCAAATCAAGCTCTGTAGCCAATAAAAATAACATTATCTAATTTAAAAAATTGAAAAATATTTTATTATTTTCTAAAAATTAAAATTAATAATTATTTTCTAAAAAACATTTGAAAAATGTATTCTTTTAAATATAAAGTCAAATTGGTTTGACCTCAAACCAATTGCTATATTCCATGTTAGGAAGGGACTATTAAAAGTTTAATACTCTAGGAAACTTGTATAAAAAAAAAGTTTCAAATTTAGGAAAGCTTTTAATTTGGATGGATAGTCTTAAGGGTGAATCTAATAAAATATATATGGTGTGTGTGTGTGTGTGTGTATTCATTGAGGATGCATCTCATTTTTGATGGGTGCTAGCAAAAACATGTATAGTAAAGAAAATATCATATTAATAAACAACATAACATTGATAGGAGGTTAATACTCGAGGAAACTCATTTCAAGAAGCAAGCTTATGATTTAGAAAAACTTTTGATTTGGATAGTCTTAAGGGTGAATCTAGTAATTCAACATATACATATTCATCAAGGATATACCTCACCCATCATGGGTTCCAACTAGGCCCATCCTACTAGCATTGCATCATGACCCCTATCCATCCCCATTGGTGTCCTTTATCATTCATGTATAACATATCTTTTCCTATCATGTTGACAATTACTTTGTTTGATTTATAAAATGTATTGTGTATGTTAATGATTTTTCTATGTTAATGGCCCCAACTAGGCCCATCCTGTTAGCATTGCGCCAGGATCCATATCCATTTGTTATGTACCAACGCCTTCATAATGATAAAAAAATCAATGAATAAAAATTCACTTTGAGGGGGAAACATCCTTTTACAATAGATTCAATGTATAAGATGATATAAAATGATCCTAATATGATGTCTCCTTGGTGTATATATATATATATATATATATATATATAGGATACACAAGGCACAATTATAATGAAAGGGTACAATGAAGGGTTCTAGCCTACATACAAATATAACACTAGAAATGTAATAATTCAATATCTTGGGCTTAATAAGGGGTTTTATACTTAACATGGGGATTTATCTAGGGCTTAACAAGTCCCTCCCCTTTAAACAAGTGTTGTCCTCAACATTTGACTAATTGCGGGTGTTTCTTGATGAAGAAATCATCTTCCCATGTTGCCTCTTCCACTAGTAGGTTCTTCCATTTGACGAGGTACTCAATAATTGCTTGATTTTGCAGCCCATTAATCCTTGTTTCAAGGATTGTTTCTAGTTCTAGTATAATTTCCCCTTCTTCATTAATCTATAGTAAAATAGTTTGTACTAGGATATTGTCACCGATTACCTTCTTTAAGCAAGAAACATGGAAGACTTGATGTACATGTGAAGATGGAGACAATTCCAAATTGTAAGCCATACTTCCAATCCTTTGTAACAACTTATAGGGGCCATAATATTTGGGTGATAATTTATTGTCCTTCTTTTGTTGCTTGAGGGACATCTGTTTATATGGTTGTAGCCTAAAAAATACCCAATCCTCCACTTCAAATTCCCTTTCATTGTGATGTTGATATGCTTGTTGTTTCATCCTATTTTGTGCCATAACCAAGTTGTCCTTCAATATTTTGAGAACCTCTTGCTAGTGCCCTATGTGGTCCTCCACTGCCTAAACCTTGTATTTCCTTTCAAGGGTGATGTGATGGATGGAGGATGATATCCATAAAGAGCCAGAAATGGGGACATTTTTTTATGAAGTATGGAAGAATGTGTTGTACCACAATTCTACCAAGGGAAACCACTTGACCCATTGTGTCTGTTTAGCAGATGAAAAGAAACAAATATATCCTTATAGAAATTTATTCACAATATCAATTTTCCCATCGAATTGAGGATGGTAAGATGAGCTATGAGCCAATTAAGTACCCAAATAAGAAAATAATTCAGTCCAAAAATTTCCAATGAAAATTGGATCTCTATCACTTATNGGGACATTTTTTTATGAAGTATGGAAGAATGTGTTGTACCACAATTCTACCAAGGGAAACCACTTGACCCATTGTGTCTGTTTAGCAGATGAAAAGAAACAAATATATCCTTATAGAAATTTATTCACAATATCAATTTTCCCATCGAATTGAGGATGGTAAGATGAGCTATGAGCCAATTAAGTACCCAAATAAGAAAATAATTCAGTCCAAAAATTTCCAATGAAAATTGGATCTCTATCACTTACAATAATCTTGGTGACTACATGTATATTTTGAACTATTTCCATGAATGATATGACTAATATACTTTGTTTAAAAGGATGATAAAGAGAGAACAAATGGGAATACTTTGTTAGTGGATCAGATCCACTACTACCACGATGACAATCGTTCCTTCAGATTTGGGTAAACCTGTAATAAAATCCATTGAAACTTCTTCACAATGTTGACTTGGTATAACTAATGGTTGTAAGAGACTTGACATCTTGATTGTCTCTCCCTTATTATGTTGGCATGACACACATTCAGACACAAAATTTTGAACATCTTTCTTGATCATGTGGTAAGTTTTCAAGAACCCTGAATGCCCTCCCATAGGAGAAGTGTGCAATTCCAAAAGGACCTTCTATTTGAGTTGATAATTGTTACAAGAATATATGTGATCTTGATACCATATCAAATAATTCTTCCATACAAATTTATCTAATGCACCAAGGTCCTCTCATATTTGTTGAATGATATTGCATACCTATTTATCTTTCTTCCATTCTATCCTTGCTTCTTACACACAATCATATTGTGGAATAGAAATGACACAC
>CBVK0102739230.1:0-11544 GCA_900067695.1 Picea abies
TCAAATGTCCAACTAAAACTAGAAAACCAACATAGGGTCCTACCAATAGGGATACTGAAAGGAGTAACAATAGATATTGACGGAGTGCACACTAAAACATACTTTGAAGTCATTGAAATAGTATATGGCACAACACCGTACCTGACACTACTCGGTCTGGATTGGGCGTTTGAAAACCAGGCCATAGTTAACTTGAAAACAAGGAAAATGACATTTGAATCTGGAGATTACAGGGTCATAACAACACTAGATCCATCAGAAGTAGAGAGGTTCATAGAACCCACTTTCCTAGACTTAGAGGAGATCATCCAGTTGTACAGAAAAACTGTGCGCAATGAGGATTATGTAAACCCAACTGCAGACAGGGTACTCAATTTGTGGAGCATTACTTCATGCACAACAAACTCAGACACTGGGTTAGAAAACTGGCAGCAGAGACTACATGAAGTATCCACAAGAAGATGTGCAAGAATAGACCGTGCAGTACAGTGGATAGGCATAGAAATCAGAGAACCACCTAGTTTCCACGGAATAAATTATTTGGAAACATTCTTGACACAGTACGAAGAAGCAGTGTTAGAGACCTAGAGACTACTAGCACTTGACTTAGCACTCAAGGCCACACTCGCAATATGGTGAGGTGTTGTTGGCCCTTGATTATGAAATTAAGTGAAGATCAAGGAAGAAAAGGAAAAATGTGAACTGCATGGAAGACACAGTGACTGTTACTGGGTCGAAGTGAGAAAAAGAGAAGAAAGGAAAGAGTGAAGTAAAAGGAAACAAATCAATGTATGAGGAGATCGAGGATGATAGATTAGCATGGAAGAAGGATCATGGACAACTCAATAAAAATAAAAATCAAACGTTGGATGCTTTGGAGCATCGCGTGAGAAGGAAGGAAAGACAGGTCCTGAAAACACGGGTCAAGTTGACCTAGGCTTTTAGACACCTAGGGTTTTGGTATCTATGGTTTTGACACCTAGGTTTCGACACAAGGATGTTGGTGAGTGATTTTAATGTATAAATAGAGGTCTAAAGGACCTGGGATGGGTTGTTGTCATTGTTGTTACTATTGTTGGTGTCAAGTTGGTGTTATGATCATTGTGGTTGTCTTTGTCATTATGTAATCGAGTGAGTAATATTATGTGAGAGAGAATTTATGAGTATGAGAGCCTTTTGTATTGTAATATCTTTAGCTGGGTGTGAAGATCAACCCTGCAGCTGGGTGCGTAGGGAGGGGAGAAATAGATAGGAGAATAAAGAAGATCTACTAGCTGAGAGTGTAGACAAGAACTGTATGCTTCACCTTAATATATTATAAATCACAATTATGTGGATGTAGCCCTAGAGAGAGAGAGAGTGAACCACGTATACCTTGTGTTGTTTGTGATTGATGCTATGTTATTTGCCTTTGATATACTGGTATTTCATTACTTTGTTAGATCTGATAGATGTGTGGAATAGATCTAAGCTGATAAGTGATATATGCATGTTGTATTGTTCTAGTGTTGGATCCACTTGATATTTCCCTTGGTTGTAGACACCTCTGTCTTGTAATCCCCCCATAGTTGCTTCAGGTGAGACTGCATCTTCTTTGTAGGTGTAGCTAAAAGGGATATTAGTTAGGGATTGTTGGTGTCCTCTTGGAGCTGAACCCTGGGTCTGCCCCTGTTCCAACAAATGGTTCTGTTTTCGAGATAGGAATCTTCTTGAGGGAATTTCAAGGTGGTTCCCATTCTAAGACAAAGATTCAGAAGTGGCTAGAGGATCAAGAAAATGACTTCATTGAAGCCCATAACAAGAACCCTAATCTTAATACAGAGGATTGGTTAGGAAGATATATCTTTACTGATATACACGATATTTAATTTGGAGGAATCCGTTAGGATCTATACGAGTGGTTAGCTAGGTTAGAAGATACCCAGTTTGAGATTAGATATAGGCCACCTATGGTCTTGATGTCGGTGCTAATCAAGAAGGTCAAGAGAGTTGATAATGCTATGTCAAGAGTAGTAGATCACTAGTTTGATAGCACCATTGGAGGGTACATCACCGAGTTTGTTGTTGACAAAGTAGAGTCATATAGCCAAGCCAAGAGATATTTCTTCAAGGGACCCAGAGGAAAATTTTTACATTTTCTAAAGCTGAGGATCAAGATGCTATTGCATGACAAGAACATCTTGAAGATACAGTAGATTGGTCAGATCTGGAAAAGTTATTGTTCAGGAATTCAGAGAGCGACAACAACACATAAGCTGGACATATGCGTAGTGGGAGAGTGTTCAAAGAAGTTCATCTTGCGAACCTATTCAAGAAGAACTATGGGGACAAGGGTTTCTATAGTGGAGAAGAGGCAGACCTGATGGATGAAGAGAATTCAAAACCTGCTAGAGCAGAGGAAGGGAAAGATGAAGAACCTCACCGGGATGAGCCAGAAAATTTAGGAAATTTGCAGACTACTGAAGTAAGTACTATTAATCCCCCTATTGTTTCTGTAACACTAAGAAATATGAATAGTTAGAGTCATGAGAGTCCTCAGAGTACTATTACTAGCAGTTCAACATTTACTTAGACAGGAAACCTAGGAATATCCATGGAAGATGAGATGAGGCTCCCTATATTTAGGGGAGATGGGTCTAAAGACCCTAATCAACACTAGTTCCTATGTGAATCTGTATGGAATATTAAGAATGTCACCGATGAAGCTGTTAAAAGAACCCATTTTAGTACTACCCTAAGGGATCGCGCACTGAGCTGGTACATGAAGCTTGTCCAAGGGCTTGCACAACCTAAGCCATTGAATCAGATCAAGAATGCATTGACTGTAGAATTCAAGAAACCCAAATTGGAATCACAATGTATTATAGAGCTGAAAGAGATCAAGTAGAAGGTAGTCGAACCCGTTTGGGAATTCAATCAGAGATTTAAGACCTTAATAAGTCGATTGACTTTTCAGATCCAAAATGAGCAGAACAAAGAGTGGTTCATTGCTACACTTTTACCACACATCAGAGTTTCTCTAATGCAATAGAATATTGCTTCATAGGGTGAGGCTCTGGAGATCTCCATGAAGCTAGAATCAACCCCTATGGGAGAATCCAGTTTAGGTATGAGTCAAATCTTGAGTCAACTAACTAGTTTGTCTCTGCAGGTCAAAGATATGAAAAAAGACAAGGGAAATATAAAAGAGAAGACATCTGGTGTGTCAGATGTAGATCAAAAGGCCATGACAAGGAACATTGTCCCCTATTCCATGAATACTTGGCCTCTAGAGCTCTGAGCCCTTTGAAGCAAGTCACCTTACCCTGGTGTGAGGTATGCAAAAATAGACATCACCTTAGTGAGTGTTATTACATGAAAAAATATGTTCAAACACCCAAAAAATTGAATTGAATGTTTTGTAAGTCCATGGGACATGATGATAGGGATTTTATGGCTTACGATCTCATGCATGAAATGTCAATAGACATATACAAAATTCAAGGTGAAGTATAGGAAGAAGGAAACCCTACATAGTATAACTCCCCTGGGAGAGGAAACTCCAATCCTCACAGTGGATTCAGAGGACAAGGACGAGGATGAGGAGGTCTGGGTCAAGGTCGAGGATAGATAATCTATTATAAATTCACACATCTAGGAAACCTAGCAAGGGACTGTCAGAACCCTTGCACTACTTGCAACTACTGCAACTCGTTTGAACATGTAGAGGAAATTTTTTACATTTTTTGAAGTTGAGGATCAAGATGCTATTACATGAGAAGAACATCTTGAAGATATAGTAGATTGATCAGATATGGAAAAGCTAATGTTCAGGAATTCAGACAGCAACAACGACAATGACACAGAGGCTGGACATACACGCAGTGGGAGAGCATTCAAAGAAGTTCACCTTGTGACCCTGTTTAAGATGAACTACAGGGACGAGGGTTTCTACAGTGGAGAAGAGGTAGATCTAATGGACAAAGAGCATTCAAAACCCATTAGAGCAGAGGAAGGGAAAGCTAAAGAGCCCCGATAGGAAGATCCAGAAACTTCAAGACTTGCATAGACTATCGAAGTAAGTACTATTATCCCTCCTATTGATTCAGTAGCATTAAGCAATCAAATTAATACAAGCCACCAAAGAATTCAGAGCTCTGCCACTAGTAGTCCAACACATACTCGATCAGGAACCTTAGGAAGATCTATGGCAGATGAGATGACGCTCCCTATTTTTAGGGGATATTGGTCTGAAGACCCTGATCAAAACCAGTTCCTATGTGAATCCATATGGAATATTAAAAATGTAATTGATGAAGCTATTAAAAAAACTCAGTTTAGTACTACCCTAAGGGATCACTCACTGAGTTGGTACATGAAGCTTATCCAAGGACTTGTACAGCCTAAGCCATTGAATGAGATCAAGAATGCATTGATTGCAAAGTTCAAGAAACCCAAATAGGAATTGCAATGTATTACAGAGCTGAAAGAGATCAAGCATAAGGTAGTTGAACCTGTTTGGGAATTTGATCAGAGATTCAAGACCTTAACCGACCGATGAATTTTCAGATCCCAGATGAGCAGAACAAAGAATGGTTCATTGCTTCCCTGAACCTGTTTGGGAATTTGATCAGAGATTCAAGACCTTAACCGACCGATGAATTTTCAGATCCCAGATGAGCAGAACAAAGAATGGTTCATTGCTTCCCTCTTACCACACATTAGAGTTCCTCTAATGCAATAGAATATTGATTCAAAATCTAAGGTGCTAAAGATCACCATGAAGTTATAGTCATCCCCTATGGGAGAATCTATCTTAGGTATGAGTCAAATCTTGAGTCAGCTAACCAATTTGTCTCTACAGGTCAAAGATATGAAGAAAGACAAGGGAAAAGATAAAAGAGAAAACATATGGTGTGTCATATGAAAATCAAAAGGCCATGAAAAGGAACATTGCCTCTTATTTCATGAATACTTGGCCTCTAGAGCTCCAAACCCTTTGAAGAAAGTCACCCTACCTTGGTGCGAAGTATGTAGAAATAGACATCGCCCTAGTGAGTGTTATTACATGGAAAAATATGTTCAGACACCCACAAATTTGTATTGCACATTCTGTAAGTCTGTGGGGCATGATGATAGATATTGTAGGGCTTATGACCTCATGCATGAAAGGTCAAGAAACATATACAAAATTCATGGAGAAGTACAACAAGAAGGAAACACTACACAGTACAACTCCCTTGGGAGAGGAAACTTCAATCCTCACGGTGGATTCAGAGGAAAAGGATGAGGAGGAGGTATGGGTAGACACCGAGGTAGATCATTTGTTACAATTGTGCACAACTAGGACACCTAGCAAGGGATTGCCATAACCCTTGCACTACTTGCAGCTACTGCGGTTCTTTCAAACACATTATAGAAGATTGTCATATATTGATAGCTAAGCTTAAGGAAAGATGAGGACCTCAGCAGAACCTACAAGTGCAACTGATATATGTTGAACCTCACGAAGAAGACCCTAGAGTCAATTTTATCACTAGAGAAGGTTTTTTTATAGGAGAAGACAGACTGACCCAAGGAAATACTCCAGAAGACTTAGGAGTTAAGAAAGCTACAGAGATGACCCAAACCTTTGACACAAAGAAAGAAAGACAAATATTTGAGGAGGAAAGAAAAGAGTTCAAAGTAGAAAAAGGGTCTTCATCAAAGACATGGCCATAAGTAAGAGAATATGGAATGCCTCTGGCATTCGATCATTCTACTTCTCCAAAAGAGGGACAAGAGGTAAGCAAGATCATGGAATTTTTATATACTTGTATTAATTTGATTTAGGATGAGAGAGTTGTACAAGAGCTACAAAATTTAATCCGACAGTATGAGCTAGGAAAGATATAACCCTTACTAAATAGGGCAGTACACCAAATCGCTAAAAAGAAAAGGACAAATAAGTAATTACACTTGAATGCTCAAACAAGAGAATATGACATAAACTATAATGTAATTATGAATTTGATGTTGTATGTCATGTGTAGAAAAATAATGGAGTTGTTGGGGAAGATAGCTGCTAATGGGTCCTCGACTTAGGGTCGGAGGTCAATGTCATGATGAAGAAAACATGGGCACTGATGGGAAAAGTGAAGTTTATCTACTCCCCTATCAGGCTTAGGATGGCTAATCAGTAAGTAGTAATCCCCTTTGGTATATTGGAACATGTTCCTGTGGACATTGATGGAGTAAGAACATTTGCATATTTTGAGGTAATTGATGGACATTGATGGAGTAAGAACATTTGCATATTTTGAGGTAATTGAGATAGTTGATGATAGTTGTCCTTACCCTGCGTTGTTAGGAATTGATTGGACTTTCAATAATTCCACCTTGGTTGATTTAAATAAAATAGGAATGAATTTTGAAATATATGGCCTTAGGGTCATTGCACCTTTAGATTCAGACGAAGGTCAGCAATACACAAAACCTATCAAAGAAGAAGACCACGCATATGAACTGGAAAACATATACAAATTGACGACCATGAAGTAGGATTACATTAATCCTACAGTTGATGGAAACCTAAGATGGAAAAGTGAAAGTGCATGTTTATCAGATTTATAAGAAGCATTGGGGAAATGGAAAAACAAAATGTATGAAGTATCTACAAGGAGATGTGCTAGATTAACAAGAGATGTTTGTTGGATCGACACAACAATAACTTCCCACATTTGATGGTCTGAATCCTTTAGAAACCTTCTTGTTGGACTTCAAAGAAAGTGTACCAACACAACACATATTGTTGGCAATGGATGAGGCCTTGAAAGAAACACCAGTGATATGGTGGGGAACACACAAAAAAAACATTACAGAATGGGTACAATGTCGTACCCTAATGACTGCATGGTTCTTAGCACAAGTAGAAGGATGTGAAGTTCGGTACATAGGTCGAAGTTGCCCAAAGGACCATGTGAGAAATTGTGAGAAATCCTAGAGAACCATTCCTCAATATCAGTGGGTGCACAAGTTCATTAACACACTAGACACAACTCCTATCAACTGGTACCTTCAAGCGGAGCTGCACCTCATCAATGCAGATTGGGAAGGTATGAATCTGAACTTTGTAACCACCTTCTTATTTGACAGTCAATATCCTTTAGTATATCAAGCGTTACATATTGTAATAAAAAAAATATTTGACGAGGCCTCTAGCCCCCCTTTAGAACAAGAAGAGGATGAATGGACTGCGCCTCTTCAGAAACTACAAGGTTGTTACAACATCAATGCTGATGAAGATGATGATCCTAGGAAGGTGAACATTACCAAAACAGAAGGACAGATAGATGTGGAAGGACCACAAGTTGAGCTACCATTCATCGGACAACCAATCAAGATTAAGAAGATCAATATTGGAACAAAGAAAACATTGAAGCCTTCAAATGTTGGATATTACTGGGATGCTACTATTATTGACAAAATAACAAAATTACTGCATGAAAATCAGAACTTGTTTCCAACCAAATTCACCGATATGAAGGGAATTAAAGGGCCTATGGGAGAGATGAGGATCCCTTTGAATCCAGATGCAAGACTAGTCAAACAGATACCCTACAGATTAAACCCTAAGTATAAAGCAAAGGTCAATATTGAGCTCGATAGAATGCTGGAAGAAGGAATTATAGAACCTGTCGAAAAGTTAGAGTGGATTATCCCTATGGTGGTGCAAGACAAGAAGACAAGAGAGATTAGAATCTATGTAGATCTCAAGAAGTTGAATGATGCTTGTTTTCATTACCCCTTCCCTACACCATTCATTTACGAAGTGTTAGATAATGTGGGAGGCCAGGAGGTATATTCTTTTACAAATGGATTTTAAGGATACCGTCAGATCCGGATTTCGAAAGAAGATTGCCATAAGACCATGTTTGCAACAGAATGGGGATCCTAACAGTATAAAGTGATGCCATTTGGATTGAAGAATTCCCCAACCATCTTTTCCAGGGTGGTGGTTGAAGCATTCAAGGAGTTTCTGCATAATCCTAACAGTATAAAGTGATGCCATTTGGATTGAAGAATTCCCCAACCATCTTTTCCAGGGTGGTGGTTGAAGCATTCAAGGAGTTTCTGCATAAATTTCTAGAAGCATATTTTGATGATTGGACTATTTTTAGTTTATTGAAAAATCATATTGAATGTCTAAGGTTAATGCTGGACAAATGCAGGCAGTGTCAAATTGCCTTGAATCTGAAGAAATGCATCTTCTTTTCACCATTTGGAGTGTTTTTAGGTCATATTGTATGCAAGCAGTGATTACTAGTAGATCCATCTAAAATTGTCATTATAGTTGATCTGCCACCCCCTTACTTCAATCAAACAGTTGCGCATTACACTAGGACATATTGGATATTACAAGAAGTTCATTAAAAGATACGCCTAGATTACAATAACCATGGAAAATATTTTGAACAAAGATTATCATTTTAGTTGGACAGAAGAATGCCAGCAGAGCTTTGACACACTGGAACAGAAAATGGTTACTGCACCCATTCTGGTTTTCCCAGATTGGTGAAAGGAATTTCATGTGCATGTCGATACATCTTCCATTGCATTGGGAGTTGTGTTAGCACAACCTGGAAAAGGAGATATTGACCATCTGTTAGCTTTTTCTAGAAGGAATCTATCAACAGCTGAGATTAATTACACCACCACTGAGAGAGAAGGATTAGCCATGGTGTATGCGCTACAGAAATTTCACCACTACTTGTTGGGAGGACACTTTAAAATGTTTGTTGATCACTCTGTGTTGAACTACCTAGTAAAAAATCCAATATTGAGGGGGATAATATGCATATGGCTTCTGTTATTTCAAGAATATGATTTTGAGATCATAGTCAAACCAGGAAGAATGAACAAAGGTCTTGACCACTTGTCAAGGTTGGAACATGGCGAAGAGCCAACCAGTTTGGAGTATACACTAACGGATGCATAGTTATTGGCCATTAGAAATATTGATGACCACCTCGTAGAGATAGTCCAGTTCCTGTCAATAGGAATGGCACCTAGTGAGTATACAATTCCCCAGAAGAAACAACTAGTAGTGCGTGCTACCGACTTTTCACTTATAGCTGGAAAACTATACAAAATGGGACCTGATGAGATATTGAGAAGGTGTTTTATGGAGGAAGAGAAACCATTTATCCTCGTAGAAGCTCATGAATGAATTGCAAGAGGAAATTACGCAAGGAAAGAAACTATGCAGAAGGTTCTTAGAGATGGCCTTTGGTGGCCTACCCTACATAGAGATGCTAAAGACTATTACAGAGCCTGCGATGTATGACAAAGAGTTGGGAAACCATACAGAAGAGATTAAATGCCACTAGCACCACAACGGACCCTACAAGCATTTGAGAAGTGGTCCATTGACTTTGTGGGACCTATAAACCCACCAAGCAAGCACACAGGAGCAAGGTACATAATTACTGTGACATAATACTTGACTAGATGGGCCAAAGAAAGAGCGGTTACGGACTGTAGTGCAACTACAACTGCACACTATATATTTGATGACATCATAAACAGGTTTGGATGCCTAAAGATCCTTATGAGTGATCAAGGAACACATTTCATAAATAAAACAATTGAATCCCTAACTAAGGAATTTGCAATCCACCATTAGAAGAGCACACCTTACCGCCCACAAGAAAATGAGACAGTGGAAGCATTCAACAAGATCTTGGAGACAACACTGACAAAGATTTTCATTGTGAACATGGATGACTGGCATTTAAGAGTACCAGCAATACTATGGGCCTATAGAACCACTTGCAAGAATCTAACAATGCATACCCCTTTTAAGTTGGTATACAGTCTCAAAGTTGTTTTCCCAATGGAATTTTTGGTACCAAGCCTAAGAATTTCTTCCTTTATAGATATGGATGACACTGGAACTGTTCAAGAGAGGCTTGCATAGTTGGTCAAATTGGAGGAAGACATATTTGTTGCAGGATTTCATCACCAGGTAGAGAAAGAAAGAGAGAAGGCCTACCATGATAGAAACATCAAGAAGAAGGCATTTAAACAAGGCGATCTAGTACTGGTATACGACCGTAAGTTCATAAAGCATCCTGGGAAGTTTATAATGCATTGGCTCGAGCCATGTGTGATCGCCTATGTTACAGAAGGAGGAGTTGTGTAGTTGACTACTTTGAATGGAGAATGGAAGGAAGGATTAGTGAATGGGAGCCGACTGAAGTTGTACTATGACAACTAGTTGCCTCACATCTCTTAGTAAAAGCATAAGGAAAAGGGTCTAGGTACCAGGTGCAGTTGAAACTGGGTACCAGACACAGAAAATATAGTCTACACAAGGAAAGAGAGGAGGCATAGAGAAGAAAGTAGAGGTTGCATTGTGTAGTCTGAAGTTGAAGTAAAACATAAGGATCAGATCTGAAGTGCCTCGGGACAAGTCACAGGTGAGTGTTGGAGGCCTGTTGGCCCTTGGTTATGAAATTCAGTGAAGATCAAAAAAGAAAAGTCAAAATACGAACTGGACAGAAGACACAGTGACTGTTACTGGGTCAAAGTGAGCAAAAGAGAAGAAAGGATGGAGTGAAGTAAAAGGAAGCAAGTCGATGGATGAGGAGATCGAGGATGACATATCAGCAAGGAATATAGATTGTGCACAACTCAGTAAGCATAAAAATACACCATTGGATTCTTTGGAGCACCGCGCAAGAAGGAAGGAAAGACAGGTTGGCGAAGCCCTAAAAATGCAAGTCAAGATGACCTAGGGTTTTAGACACCTAGGTTTTTGGTATGTAGGGTTTTGACACCTAGGTTTCAGCCTAAGGATATTGGTGAGTGATTGTAATGTATAAATAGAGGTCTAAAGGACCTGGGATGGGTTGTTGTCATTGTTGTTACTATTGTTGGTGTCAAGTTGGTGTTATGATCATTGTGGTTGTCTCTATCATTGTGTAATCGAGCGAGTAATATTATTTGAGAGAGAAGTGTTGAGTACGAGAGCCTTATGTATTGTAGGATCTTCAGTTGGGTGAAAATATCAACCTTGCAACTGGGTGTGCAGGGAGGGGAGAAATGGAGAGGAGAAGAAAGAAGATATGCTCGTTGAGAGTGTAAACAAGAACTGTATGCTTCACCTTAATATATTATAAATCACAATTATGTGGATGTAGCCCTAGAGAGAGGGTGAACCACATATATCTTGTGTTGTGTGTGATTGATGCTATGTTAGTTTCCTTTGATATACTGGTATTACATTATTGTGTTATATATGATAGATGTGTGGAATAGATCTAAGTTGATAAGTGATATATGCATCATGTATAGTTCTAGTGTTGGATCCACTTGATATTTCCCTTGGTTGTGGACATCTTTGTCCTACAACCCCCCCATAGCTGCTTCGGGTGAGACTTCATCTACATTGTAGGTGTAGCCAAAAGGGCCAGTATTTAGGGTTGTTGGAAGATTTGTTGTTGTCATTGATGTCAACCCTAGTCCTGGGTTTTTGACCACAAGATTGATGAAGGTATTTGTACATGAAGGAAAATGCACATG
>CBVK0102739238.1:0-10558 GCA_900067695.1 Picea abies
ACACGCTATATCACGGCACTTGCCAATTGAGCTGCCCCCCGGGGGCTCACTGTCATCAAATTTTGATTTGACAGACAAAATAAATTTGAAATTCCAAACCCACTTGGTAGTATACTCTTCATATCCACCTCCTTGTAATATCACATACAACCAAACTCCATCACTGAAACCCCACACATACCCTATTCCTACTTAGGTAAATAATACATGATATGACTCCCCTCACACATACCCTATTCCTACTTAGGTAAATAATACCTGATATGACTCCCCTCACTTCCTACTTAGGTAAATAATACATGATATGACTCCCCTCACACATACCCTATTCCTACTTAGGTAAATAATACCTGATATGACTCCCCTCACCTTTTGGACTCTTCAACACGTTTGGGCATGAGATCTGTATGAACTCCATGCCTTGAAGCTCGCCTCCCCTAATGAGTATTCATTCTGCACGATCTGCTGTCACCGTCGAACATCAACTCCTTCATGCTAACTTGACTACCAAGTACATGCCACCTGAACATGCCTTTCATCATGTGTCATGCACATGGTTCTAGTCTCCTCAAGTAATAGCCGCTCCACATGGGCCCATACCATCCCAGTGACATCCACCCCATTCCGGAAAAAATATCTTATGTAACATGAACAAAGTTATTTTTTATATAATTAACACATAATCAATATATATTATTATTAAAAATATTCTAAGAACATTAATTATATATAATTATTTATATACATATAGTTAAATTATTATTATTTTTTACTATGTTCATAATATATTGTTAAACCTATCTCAATTGGATATTTATACACAACCATTTCACAAATAATTTCCCATTAAGACTTCTCATTGATATTTTACATTGAATCGTAATATTTTGAGTAATTTCCCATTAAGATTTCTCACTTTCATAAATATACGGTAATTATTTCAAAAATAATTTCCTATTGAAATTTCTCATTATTATTTTAAGTTGATTTCTCACTTTCATAAATATGCGGTAATTATTTCAAAAATAATTTCCTATTAAAATTTCTCATTATTATTTTAAGTTGATACATAATATTTTATGAGTAATTTCCCATTAAGGTTTTTCTATTTCATAGAAATACATTTATATCAGAACTAATGTTTAAAAATAAAGATGTGCAACATTCATCTTGATTAACTTATGTTGAATTGCTACATTTTTTGATGGTTATATTGTAGAGTCTCATGATCATCTTTCTCATAATATATTAATGATGATGATGATGATTAACGTTCTCTAAGACTGAAGTGTACTATGAAACCTTAAGAGGGTAAGTGATTACTTGTGATTCTTTAGAATTTTGTTTCTGTGCTAAAATAACATTAGGAGAAGCTCTCCAAGATAACCATACTTTTGTTGAGATAAGAGGTTAGGAAGGTTGGTAGTGTGACAAATATTTTGAAAATGATATCTAATATGGGTATATGCTGGACAATCTAAGAGAAAGTGCTTTTCATCTTGAGTCGATGGTGGTTATGACTTGATTTTGAAGCAATTTTAGGAAGCCTCTTATCTTCCTTGTTGTTTAACTTGTTCTTGTACATTAGGTATCTAGTCATAGCCATGCTCTCAATGCGGGAGATGCTTGTTTCTAAGAGGAGGATGGGATAGAGCGTATTTCCTTTAATTTTGAGATTAGAGGTTATATTGTTTTTTGTATTTTCTCTATCTTTCTCCAGGATTCACGAGAGATACTATAGCCCCATACTTCACATCCATAAAGAATAATATGAAACAATTATGGAGCTTTATGAAATCTGTTAATAAAGATGACATTACAATATGATAATTGTACTCTCTCTCTCTCTCTCTCTCTCTCTCTCTCTCTCTCTATATATATATATATATATATATATAATTTACCAAATTGGTACAGTCCTCAAGCATACAAAAAAAAAATGCTTCTAAAATGGATTGTATCTTATGAACCTATCCACTCAATAGAACATGTGATGCAAGGTTCTTTCTTTATATTATATGAGTGATCCATCATTAAGAGGTTATATCTATTGCAATGACAATGTTCACCGTGGTTGACACAATTTTGTCTTTTTCATTTTAAGTTTAAATTACACTTGACATTATATGATCCAAAATGGATCATTATATAATTTTTCATCTATCTTGGTACTTTATGGGTGGAAAAATTGGAGGAATTGTCTTGCAGGGCCCATTTTAGTGGCAAATCCCTATTTGGAAATTTGGGGTCTAGAACTTTCCAAAGTCATTTTGAGGCATTAAATAATTTTTTGGGGGTTAAAATATTTGTGAGAATATATATCAACCCCTCGATTTGTTATACGCATCGATTCCTTTCCAACGGGGCAAAAAGCACCTCAAACGGAGATCGAAAGTAGAAGTTATGTCTCTCGCAAGTTGACCTACCTTGTTGACCACCATGGTAATGAGTGGGTGTCACATCATCCTATCTTTGTCACACATGTGGAACTTTCTATAAGATTATATAAGGTGAAAAACCCTAACTAATTGAGGGTTGAGGATGCAAAAAATCTATCCCTAGAGGACTGTGAGGCTATGTTAAATATTGGGTCACTAGGAGGAGAAGGGGTTCCATTCTTTTAGCATTGTACTTGTTCCATAGTTGAGAAAATCATCTAGGAGTGGGATTTGAGAGCATTAAAAAGGAAAACAAATGATTATGTAATAGCCATTTAGTCTACAATGTCAAAGGAAACTCCATAAATGATTATGTAATAGCCATTTAGTCTACAATGTCAAAGGAAACTCCATAGTGAGTGTATCTTTCTTTGTATTTGCATTCCATAACTAAAGAAAAGAGAGAAGAGAATAAGCCTCAACTTCTAGCTGAGTTTTATCCTATATTGAATTTTCGAGGATACATATTGTGTTCATTTGTGTGGATGGTTTGTTCATTTTATTATTCATTGATTTTCCTATTTCAGTTAATTCATTAAATTGAGCAATAAGTTAGTGATATTAAATATGAGATATAAGGAAATAAACATGATAATAAAATATTTTCAGAATAATATATAAGATCTATTATGATGATCTCTTCTAGTGGAATATCCATGGAAGTTTACATATCATATTGGTATCATAGCTAGGTTTCTTTGGGGTATTTGTGGAAAGTTGCAGGATCTAGAAATTGGCTTAAGAAGGAAGTAGTATAACCCTATCCATGGTTGATGAGTCTATTCATAACAACCCTCAAGATGCAATAGAAGAGAGATTTGCAAGGATGGAAGAGAAATTCATTGATATCTCTCGTAACATGGACCTCCTCAGTGTGTCTTTAGAAAACAAGTTTGAACCTTTTAGGGAGGTTGGTGGTTTAACTCAAAAGTTGGATCAGATGAGAAATCTGGAGATAATGAAGACCCAAAAAAAGAGTAAAAAAAAAGGATCGAAGAAGAGAAACCAAGTTCCAATGACATCACTCCTTCACAACATCTATTTAAAATGGAAGAAAAAGTTCACCAAGGATAATTTTAAGGATGTAAATTTATCTTAAAATGTAGAAACCTTGAGAACTCTTACTAACCCTTAATATGCAAACTATAAAATGTTTGACGACATTTTTGTAAAACGATTCAAATTTCTAAGGGTTTTATACAGTTTCTATAAAAGTTTGGTGATTTTTAATGTAAGATAATTTTATCCTATAGAATTTGGGTGAATCATTTTTATAAAAAAGGAATTTGGAAAATCTTTTTTTAGGAAAAAACATGGAAAATTATCCCATGGGTGAAATTTAGGCCCTAAAATTTTCCTTGAAGTGGAGATCAAACCCTACCAAGGTGAGATTGACGTTGTTAAGTTGAATCATTTGTCGCAATAGTTAGAAATGCATTTTAGTGTCCATAATGAATATGAAAATCCAAAAAAATCATTTGATGGACTAAAACTAGAGGGTGATGCACTAGCTTGGTGGGAAAGAAACATATAGACACTTAGGTTGGAGAGTGATCCACCAGTAACTAGTTGGGAGGATTTAAAACCCTCATCAAGTCTTAGTTCTACCCTAATGGGTATGTAGGCGACCAATGGATTCATTGGCATCACTTCAGGTAGAGGAAAGGGAAGAGTGTGCAAGAGTGCACCACCAAATTTAGGAATATGTTGATCATGTTGGGTATCTATCCTAAGAACCTAGACATACTCTTCAAGTATTTGGGGGGTATATACAACCATTTGTGAAAGAAAGTGATGTGCTTCATACCCATACTTGTTTATGAGGCTTATGTGCAAGCATAATACATAGAGAACATAGGCCATAAGAAAGCACAACCAAGTCGTTCGAAATAGAAATACCAACAAGATGCTTCGAAGGAGGGGAATAAGATGTGGAAAGTAAAATACAATAAGACAACAACTACTACAAATCAATGCAATTATCCAAACAACCATTGAAACCATTGAAATATCAATGGTCACACCAAAGATAATCATTGGAAGTTACATCCAGAGTTTAATCCAAAGAACTGTAAACAAGATGTCAAGAAGAAGAACCTTCTAGGCCTGGATTCAGGTAATGAGGTAGATATAAGCTCAGATGTGGATGAGATTATTGTTTGCACTTCAGTGTAAAAGGAGGTGAATTTGAGTAGCCTTCATTATAAGGAAGAGAAGGATATGAAAAACATATTCCATATCAATATTTAGGTCAAAAAGAGCAAGGTAGATGCTCTATTCAATTCCGGCTCATAGGCCAACCTCATAGGATACAATCCGATCAGTAAGCTTGGGTTCGAGGTTGATGATCATCTAATCCCATATCCATTGGCATGGGTGAATAAGGATGTAGAGATCAAAGTCATAAACAATTTAAGATCAATTTTTTTATAAGTGTATAGTTTATTGATTAAGTGGTTATATGTAGTACCCCTTGACATGTGTGGTGTAGTAGTATTTGGAATCCAATACATGTATAAGATGGGTTTAATATTTATGTAGAGAGAAAACTCATACCATTTGATCAAGGATGAGAAGTCTAACACCATCAACACACACAAAGGAAACTCTAAGATATTTCTGGTAAGTGATAACCAAGCCAAAAATTTGATTAGTTCTAGTAAGAAGTATGTATTTATTATTAAGAGAGAATTAGACATGGGAGGAATCATCAAGAGTAAAGGAATCCCTAGAGGGATGTACCAAATAATAGAAACAATAGTTGGAGGAGTTTTTGGAGGAATACAAGGGAGTGTTCCAAAATCCTAAAAGGTTACCTCCTAAGAGGGAAATGGATCATGAGATACACTTGTTTTCTAACTTGCCCTTACTAAATATTGGGTTTTATAGACAATTTGTTCTAGAACCAGATGAAGTGAAGAAATAGTTGTAGTAGCTATTGGTGAAGGGAGTATTTCAACCAAAACCTTCACCCTGTGGGTCACCTATCATTATAGTACCCAATAAGGATGACACTTGGTGAATGTGTATCAACTACAAATATTTTTACACGATCACACTCAAGAACCGGTACCCCCTTCCCAAGATTGATGACTTTTTAGATAAATTGTAGCATGCGAAGTACTTCACCAAGTTGGATCTAAAATCAAGATACCACTAGGTACAAGTTAAAGAAGAAGACACCTAGAATATTTCCTTCAAGACAAGTTAAGTTCTGCATGAATGGATGGTCATTCCTTATGGTTTATGCAATGCTCCAACCACATTTATGTGATTGATGAATGGTGTGTTTCATACCTATTTAGATTCATTTATAATAATGCATTTGGAAAATATATTGGTTTATATATCTACCTAAGAAGAGCTTATGTCACATATTATGTAGGTGTTAGAAACTCTGAGAAAACATCAACTACTAAATAACCTCAACAAATGTGAGTTCGATCTATAGTCATTGGTGTATTTGGGGTACGTGATCAATGCAGGGGAAATCAAGTTAGATCTCATAAAGATGGAGGCCATCTTGAAGTGGAAAATTCATACTAATGTCATTAAAGTTAGGAGCTTTGTTGGGGCAATGTAGTACCTATGGAATTTCATAGTGTCATTTTTCATTGGTAGTTGTGCAACTCCATGCCATAACAATGAGTGGTAAGAGTTTTTAGTGGAGAAAGAATTAACATACATATTTCGATGAGATAAAAAAATGATCCGTAGAGCATCTATTCTTTCACTTCGTAACTTGAATAATCCTTTCAAAGTGGAGACATATGCAAGTGGGTTTTCCATGGGAACAATTTTGATGCAAGGAGGTAAGATGGTATGCTATCATTCCAAGATGTTTCATGGGGGAGTTATGAAATACCCTACATATGATAAGGAACTTTATGCCCTAGTTCAAGGTGTTAATAAATGGAAGCACCATCTGATGGGAAATGAAACCGTTATCCACATTGATCACCAATCAATGCATTATTTGTAGGCCCATATGTTTTTCAACAACTACAAGGACAAATTCATGTAAAAGAAGCTAGCGGTAAGACTGACAATCATCTCTAGAAGGGGTTACTCTACAATATATAAAATATCCATGTCCATAAAGGTGAAATACTGAAGTCTATTATAGAGGATCACACCTTTAATGTTGAAAGACAATTTGGTGTTGGGAAGACAGTTTCCAACTTACAAAAGTATGTGTAATGGCCAATAATGGAAGAAGATGTAGCCTATTATATTATAGGATGCATGATTGTTGTAGTAGAAAGCATAGTAATAGAAGAAAAGGTCTATACCATCCATTACCTGTACCCACTCGACCTTGGGAAATCATTTCCATGGATTTTGTGGGTGGTTTTCCAAAAACCAAGAAGGTACATGACTATTGTTTTATGGTTGTTGAAATTTTCAACAAGATGTCCATTCTTATTCCTTGTAAGAACACCATCAAAGGAAAACAACAAACAAACATGTCCTTTGAATGGGTCTAGGTGCAGTTTGGAATACCAAGGAGCATCATCTTAGAGAGGGACACCATATTTCTCAATGCCTTTTGGAATACACTTTAGGAAAATATGGATGCCAAGTTCAATAGATCTACAACATTCCATCTACAGATAGATGTTTAGAAAAAAGTAGTTAATAAAAATTTTGTGTAACTTTTGAGGGGTTATAATCAAAAGAATTTGAAGACTTGAGATGAAAATTTGATCTACATTCAACACTTTTAAAATAGAGCAATCCATACTTCTACTAGTAAGTCACCTTTTGAAATTTTCCTAGTGTATTTTACACCTTTGGGATTATATGCTTTCTATGCATATAAAGGAGGAGTGAGGGAAGAAATCACAGGAGAAGCCTTAGAAGCTGAGATTTTTTTTGAAAATCCTAGGTAGATCCATTTGCAAGTACACGAGACAGTAAATAATTCACAAAAAGGGTATAAGGCTATACATGATCAATATAAAATTAACAAAACATTCAAGGTGGGAGATATAATATGATTGTAGTTGAATAAATAAATGATACAGGGTCCTGGTAAAAATATCAAGACTTTGTGGTATGGTCCTTTTGAGGTATAATAGAAGGTTGGTGATAATTCCTATAGATTTAGTCTACCCCCATATATGTGCATTTACTCCATAGTGACCGTGGATAATTTGAAACTCTATGAGCCTTCCATGTTGGATCGAGAAACTGAGGAGCATACCTTACCTACCATAGAGGAATTAACACTAGAAGCTAAGGAATATTTGGAAAATGATATAGTTTTGCAAAAGAATTGCATAACTACTATACGGGGGAAGCACGACCTTTGGTAGATCAGGTTGAAAGGACAACTTCCAGGCAAGGAAAATTGGTACTCCAAGGAGAAGGTAGATGAAAATTTTCCTCACCTTATTTAGTAAAATATTTTGGGGATCAAAAGCCTCCAAAAATGGGGAGGTATGATCTAGAATGGATCGTTATATAATTTTTAATCTATATTGGTACTTTCTAGGTGGACAAATTGCCTTGTAGGGCCAATTTTAGTGGTGGGTTGCAGTTTGGAAATTTGGGGTCTTGAACCTTCTAGAGCAATTTTGGGGCATCAAACAACATGTTTTTGGGTTAAAATTTTGTGAGCATAGATCTCAAAACCTTGATGTTGTTATACACACCGATATCTTTCCAATAGTGCAAAAATGACCTCAATTGGAGCTCCTATGTAGAATTTATACCTCCCACTGGTTGACCTACCTTGTTGAACACCATGGTACTAAGTGGATTCCAAGTCAAACTTGGTTACTCACACATGTGGGGCTAGTCACATGGGACTTAAAAAATATTCTAGAAGGTCCAAAACCCTAACTAACTGAGGGTTGAGGATGCAAAAACCCTAAGCCTATATGACTATTAGGTTGTGTTAAATAATAGGTCGCTAAGAGGAGAAGGGGTTCCTTTATTTTAGCAATGTACTTGTTCCATAGTCGATAAGATAATATTGGAGTGGGATTTGACTGAATAAAAGAGGAGAAAAAAATTCTATAGTAGCCATTCATGCCATAGTTTCAAAGGAAACTCCATAATGAATGTCTCTTTCTTTGTATTTGCATTCCATAATTAAATAAATGAGAGCAAAGAATAGGCCTCACCTTCTAGTTGAGTTTTCTCTTGTATGGGTTTCCCAAGACACATATTGTGTTCATTTTCTTAGTCTTCATTTTCGTATTTTAGTTATTTCATTAAACTAAGCAATAAACTAGTGATAATAAATCTGAGATATAAGGAAATAAACCTGATAATAAAATATTTTTAGAATAATATAAGATCTATTGTGATGATCTCTTCCAGTGGAATATCCACAATTGACAAATCATTGTATTTACTAAAATCCATGTTTTCCATTTTAAATTAAAATTGACATCAAGAGTTATGTCACATTGTAACTTTATTCAATGGTTATGGCACTTTTTGAAATTAATCTTGGCTATGTTTTGATGAATTTCTATGCTTCACATTGGTTATGTTGCATTGAAAAAATATTTTAAGGTTATGTTACATTGAAAAATTCATTTAAGGTTATGTTTCATTAAGTTTGTTTGACTGTAGTTGAATATGGTTGACTTTGATTGACCATGGTTTACTATGAGTGACCATGATTACTATGGTTGAGCATGATTGACTTTATTTCACATGGTGACATTTATTATGTTATTGATACACTATTAAGAGGTTATATCTATTGAGATGGTAATGTTCATCTTAGTTCATGAAATTCTTTGTTTTTAATTTTTTATTTTAAATTACAATTGACATTATATATACTAAAATATCAATTTTTCATTTCAATTTAAAAATAAACTTGGCATCAAGGGTTATGTTGCATTGCAACATTCATATAGGCTAACGTTTTAGGAATTGGTACATTCCTCAATGGCTATATTGTATTGCAACATTCATCTATGCTAACGTTTTAGGAATTGGTACGTTCCTCAATGGATATGTTGTATTGCAACATTCTTTAAAGGTTATATTGTGTTGAGTTTGTTTGACTCTGGTTGACTATGATTGACTTTGGTAGAACATGATGTAATTGGTGACCATGTTGAATATGATTGAGTGTGATTGAATTTATTTCACATTGTCACTTTCATCCTTGTTGACTTATGTTGATTGTAATGTTCCTCAATGGTTATGTTACATTGCAATATTCTTCTTGGTTGACTTTGTCGAATTTATATGTTCTTTAATGGTTATGTTTCATTGACCATGTTGACTACTTGAGCATGAATGAACTTATGCCACATTGAAACAATAATATTGAATGACTAATGTTGATTGTGATGTTCCTAAATGTGTATGTCATGTTATGTCATTCTTTTTGGCTGACATATTTCAAATTTCTATGTTCCTAAATGGTTATTTTGCATTATGACATTCTTCATTAGTTAAAAACACTTGAACATGGTTTAATTTTTTTGAACATGCTTGACTATGGTTAACTTTGGTTGACCATGGTTGACCATGGTTGGTCATTGTTGACTACATTTGACCATGTTTGACGATAATGGTTAACCATGTTTAAAATGGTTGAAAATGGTTCACCATGTTTTGCTATAGTTAATAATGGTTTGACCATGGTTCATTATGCTTGACCATCATTAACCATGGTTCAAATGTTTAACTATCATTGACTATGGTTGACCATTTTTTATAATTGTTGACTATTGTTGAATAAGTGTGACTATGAATATGGGAGACTATGGTTGACTAGGATTCATGATGGTTAAAAATGGTTGAATATGGTTGAATTTGGTCGATTGTGCTTAAATATGTTTAAATTATGTTGATTATATGTCACACACCCACTACCATAATCAAAATTTTTCGTTGATTTCTCAACAATCAGAAACCCCGAGTTACCCACGGAGGCCTAGCGCAAGCTAGCTCTTTCTCTTTCTCTACTCCCATGTGATCGCGGGTCATGATCACAGGTCAAATAGTTCGTGGTGCCTCTTTGTATTTCGCGCCTCGGCGTTACAGTGATGTCGAATCGTTCAACTCTGCAACCGCCGAACCCCGACAGGGCTTGCGACTGGCCAATAGGGACGAATCCCAACAGGGTTAGCGAATGGCCAATA
>CBVK0102739267.1:0-13415 GCA_900067695.1 Picea abies
ATCACCCTTTATCAACAAATCGTGACATTTAAACTGATGGGCATTGGGCTATGCTCCTTTTGCAATCGAGGAGTGAATTATGACGCCAACATACATGAAAAACCAAACTCTTCGATCCAACCGACTCCTCTACTTGGCTTTGCCACTAAATTTCAAACCTAGGAAGTATTAAAATTAGAATATAATGCGATAGAGGATTTGAAAGTAATGAAGGAAAATATTTTTGTAATGGATTTATACAGAATTCCAACAAAAGGACCTCTTATTGCAATATTTAAAAGAAGGGGATAAACCCATGATAAACCCCAATCCAAACACTGGAAAAATCACCCCTGGGGAAACCAGAAATTAAAATATAAATTCAACATCCACTGACAAGAAATCTAGGCTATTTGTCCCTCCCTTTTGTTGACTTTCAAAATTTATAACATAAATCTGCACAACTGTTTGGTTGATTCCGATGCATCTTCAAACATCATGCCTTATTTTGTGTGTAAAAAGTTGAACGAAAACCCTAACAAAAGTGATACACAAAACAAACAATTAGACATAATTGAAGTCAAAGTAATCAATGAACTAAAAGACACTATGATCCACATTGCCTCTAACCCAAAGTTTCACCAAGTTATTGATACCATTTTCATAGATATTCCAAAATCTTATGGAATGCTGTTAAGTTGGGACTAGTCCGAAAAGTTACACGGTGTTATAGGATAAATCTCACAGGGATCTCATAGGATAGATGCCAAGATATCCCTAGGATCCGCCTATTGATCATAGACAAAAAGAAGGCTAGATTCCTATGGATTTCCTAGATTCAAGCAGATAGATTCATAATTAACCTAAGGAGTGGTAGAGATAATATACCTTAATCTATAGGTCGTCCTTCATATCTATCGACTGATGTAGATACAAATTTCATGCTCCAGTCTCCACAATCTTCTTCCTGCATACAAAAGACATGTCAATTTTTACATGCAACTCTATGTGACTAATTATCGGATTTGAAAATTGCTTCCTGTTGGTCTAACAATAAAACCCTAACTATTATCATTCAACAATTTTAGACTGAAAATCATTGTCTGAAATTATATGTAGAAGAAACACAAAAGATCCGAGATGAATCATCAACACATATGAGACACAATATTTCTGTTCAGTAACCTTATCAAATTTACAAATTCTGAGAGCAAAACTTGCCCTCCCAACCAATACAAATATCATCAAATTTGAGGACAAAACCTGTCCTCTCAACCAATACAATTTCAGCAAAACCTCAGGAAAACCTTGTCCTTCAATAACCACACAAATCCAAAAAACCAAACCTTAGCAATTTACTGGAAACTTCCTCTGCCCACAAATCTACTGTAGACCACCTGTACAGCTTGCTAACATCACTTGTCATCCTATACGAATTGACAACCCACATACATATGATATCTTCTCCACTACAACCCGCATATACGTGACTGTGCCCACTGTAACCTTCATACATATGTGATTCACCCTCCTACAATCCACGTACATACGTGATTTTCCTTCTTGTAACCGACGTATAAGTACATAAAACCCTTGTACAAACACCTCTATACAATTCGTTCTTTGCGACTTCCTCTCCTCTAGGCCATATTTTCCACCATGCCAAATTTCCCTTTGCTGAAGTAACCAAGCCTCCTAGAACAAGTGCAAAATCACTTATGTTAGCTCCATTATGTCTTCACACACTCTACACAACATGAAATGTCACAATGAACTCTCTCTTATTTATACAATTCTAAGGGTTAGCTTGAGAAGCCCCTCCACAAAATCAACAACAAATTAGACTTTTCTGTAGGTTTGAAGCCCCATAACAAACTCGCAAATCCCATCATCAAGCCCCCAAGCCCTCAACTCAAAATCCAAGGGGGTTTTCACCAAACCGAAAGTGTGATGTGGTTCCCACGATGATTCCCACATGCCCAACACCTAGGTTCATGTCAGAATACTATTCTGAAGCTACAAAAACATCAACACTCCCTCTTAGAGAGCGAGGTATTCTCACCACACTCCACAATCACCTGTAATTACCTCTGTCTCCCACACTGTATCCTATACCACAACTGCTCTCCAATCCATGTGATTGGATGCATCCTCGATCACTGAAGCAAATCCTACCATTTGGCATGATCTTATCCTAGAAGACACCCTGGTCCTAGAAGCCTCCCGTTCCTAGGCATTCTGTTAGGTTATCTCAATAGATGACACCCTCCTGACAGTCTTGGAATATGCCTCTCTCCCATATGAAATTGAAGGTTGGCTCCCACTGAGCGATTGAATCTCCCTCTAAGCCTCCTGAATCCCTTTGAGTTTATTGACTCCCTTTGAATCCATTGAATCCCTCTTAACCCTTGCTCCCTCTAAGTCGACAATACTGGTGGGGATACATGCCTCATCACCAGTGGAGCCACCTACTCCTCCTTATCTATCACTTTTCTCATTATGGTCACAACACGCATAGGCTGGCCCCTCAACCTATATAGGTTTCCCTCGCTAACTACAAGAATCATTACTGATATGAAGCTAGATCATCTGGGAACAAACAACACCTGTCCATCTTGGAACAACACTGCATAGCCCTACTCATCAATTGCTGAGGTTGAGAGAAATCTCTTGGAACACATAATACATTTTCCACTCGCAACACATCCCTTGACTCCATTCGAAATACCATTGCTTTAGATCCCTGTACTACATTCCTGGTCCTGATGCCAAGCTCCTCGTACATACATGAGTCAGACACTGTGAAACTCTCGATCAAATCCTATGTCCTTGTTATGTGTCAGTGGTTCCCACTGTATAATAAGCATGCAATCTTCCAAGGAAAGCATCCTTCTTCTCCAAGTCACGACCATTCAATGAACTTCTGCCCAAGTCCATCATCCAAGTCACCAAAAAATCTCTATGTCTACACATTCTACAACTGATCCTGTGTCTAAAAAATTCCCAAGCTGTGGTTGGACACTCAGTTTAGTCCACTCTAGACTGCCACAACTCATCTCTGCAAGTGTCCTCATCCTTCTGGGTCAAATACCTCATATATTGTCATACCTCAACAATGTACAACTCTTTGGCCCAGTGAAGACTTTATCTCATCAAACTACCATCTATACGAAGCTATCTAGTCCATGCCAAAACACCTGAGTCACACCCATCACAACTCACTATGACAACTAACTGGAAGTCCGTCGCTGGAGTTGGCAACCCGCCACACAACATACTGCTGTGAACCGAGCTCCTCAACAATCCACCAAAACTCCCAACCTGCCACACCACCAAGATTCAATAGTCCACAACTCCTCATATGAATGGCCTGCTCCATGTCTCAAACCATAGACCATCTAACCTATTTCCACTTGCAATCATCAATGTAGCTCCCTCTTAGAAATAACTCCTCAACACTGCTACAGGACCCTCTCAAAGATGTCACCCATGACTTTCCTGAAACAAAAAAAAGAAATATGCAACTAAATGTAGTAGCTACGTGTCTCAAAGATGATCCCCTTCTTTTCAAATTCCAAGCATTGATACCATGTAAATTTTCACATGAAACTATATGGGACTAGTTTTCAGATCTGAAAATTGCTTCCTAGTGATTTAATAATAAAACCTAGTTGTTATCACTGAACAATTTTACAATGAAAATTATTGACTGAAACTATATGTAGTGAAAACACAATATATCATAGGTGAATCATCAACACATGTGAGACACAATATTTATGTTCTATAACCTTATCAAATTCACAAATCCTAAGGGAAAAACCAACCCTCCCAGCCAATACCCACCCATGACTTTCCTGAAACAAAAAAAAGAAATATGCAACTAAATGTAGTAGCTACGTGTCTCAAAGATGATCCCCTTCTTTTCAAATTCCAAGCATTGATACCATGTAAATTTTCACATGAAACTATATGGGACTAGTTTTCAGATCTGAAAATTGCTTCCTAGTGATTTAATAATAAAACCTAGTTGTTATCACTGAACAATTTTACAATGAAAATTATTGACTGAAACTATATGTAGTGAAAACACAATATATCATAGGTGAATCATCAACACATGTGAGACACAATATTTATGTTCTATAACCTTATCAAATTCACAAATCCTAAGGGAAAAACCAACCCTCCCAGCCAATACAAAGATCAATAAATCTGAGGAAAAAACCCATCTTCTCAGCAAAAACAATTTCACCAAAACCCAAGGACAACCTTGTCCTCTAATAACCATACAAATAAGAAAAACCTTACTTCAAAAATTTACTGAAAAATTCTTTTTCCCACAAATATGCTACAGACCACCTACCCGACATGCTGACGTCACCTATCAGTGTGTACAGACCTTCTTTTTCCTAGAGAAATCTGTACATGATTCACCTTATTGTTGACCCATGTATATGCAACTATGCCCATTGCAACCTGTTCACATACACAACTCACCCTCCTGCAATATGCGTGCATACATGCTTCACCTTCCTACAACTTGCATACAAGTATAGAAAACCATTGTATGGATACCCCCGTACAACTCGCTCTCTGCGACTTCCTCTCCTCTAGGCTAGATTTTCCACCATGCAAAATTTCCCTTTGCTGAAATCACCAAGCCTCCTAGCACAAGTGCAATCTTACTTATGCTAGCTCCATCATGTCTTCACACACTCTACACAATATGAAATGTTTTAACAAGCTCTCTCTTATTTATACAAGTCTAGGGGTTAGCTTGAGAATCCTCTCCACAAAGTCAACACCAAATTAGACTTTCCCGTAGGTTTGAAGCCCCATCACAAACTCACAAAGACCATCATCAAGCCCCCAAGACCTCAACTCAAAATCCAAGGGGGTTTTCACCAAACCAAAAGTGTTATGTGGTTCCCACGATGATTCTCACTTTCCCAACACCTAGTTCCATGTGAGAATACATACTCGAAGCTACAAAAACATAATCAAGACAAACAATACCTTTCCACCTCTCTACTTGGTGTTAGAATCCTAGATCTACTTGTATCTAGTTTGATCTAATACTGAAGTAAACTAGATCCAATCATTTGTAATTGAAATAAAACATGTTCAGGGGGGAAACCAATGAACTATTCATTAACATGAAGAAATTACATCAATTCATACCTCAGATGTTGATTCTTTCTCCTTGTTCCAGGTTTCCAATCCTCCTCCTTAGCCTCTTGAGCTTCTCTCTCTATTTTTCCAACATAACCGCTCTCAAAACTCCTCTTCTCCCATCCCCTTGATTTGGCCTTTTCTTATAGGAGTTTAGAAGAGATTGGAGATAGACTTCATGACATGTGAATTAGGTGGATACAAGTCATGGATAGGTGGATACAAGTGATGGATAGCTTGATAACATGTCAACTAAGAAATTATAGGTCATAGATAAGCTTGATGGCATGTGAACTAAGAAATTACAAGTCGTGCACAGGTTTCATGCTTAATTATGGGATTTTTCCAACCTATTATGAACTTTTTCTCTATTATGAGTTTTTTGCTCGAGTTCCATGCTCAATTATGAGCTTTTTCCAACTCACTATGAACTTTCTTTTCAATTATGAGTTTATTCTCAAATATGAAATAATTCTTATTTCATATATGAAATTGTGACAAAATAGTTATTTCCTTAATATGTTTATAAATAAAAGTGGTGGAATTACCTATCTCATTCATTCATCAAAGTCCACTCTATTGACATTCCTTTTTCTGCTCATGAGATCCAATAAACATTACCTTAAAATACATAGATCTAATTGATTGGGAAAAAAAACAAGGATATTCTTACGCTCATATAGGTGCAATTAAGTCTAGATTAAATCCTTTAGACAAACCATATCTTCTTTTATCTTCCCTGGTCTATGTCATTGATATCAGACGTGATAAATTCTCTGATGCTTTAGTTGGTGGATTTTCTGCACCTCTTTCTGATGGCCCCACCTTTGCAACTATTTTTCCTAAATACTTTGTTTCACTTTTTGATCCTTATATATATATGAATTCTTAAAAGCTTATATTCTCCCTTCAGGATTCTATATTGTTAGCCTCTTTCTCATATACAATCATTAAGTCTTAGTATACCACTTTTGTATATTTTACATACTAGGATATAATTGTTATCCTAAGTATGTTTCTAGATTCCTATATTGTCTCCTCCTACCTTATCTCTTGATGAGGTGTCGATGTGAGAAAAATTGAGGTGGTTTCATTATTGTATTATATATTTGTATCATTAAGATGATTACAATGTTAAGAATTATGGCTTGAGGCCTTTTTCGCCAATATTCTTGTCCTAATATTCTTATGCTCAATTTCTTCAATTGGTATAAGAGCACATTTGATCTTAAGGGGATTGGTAATCATCCCATGATAGTGATTTGTGGATGTCATTAAATATCCAAATATGAAGCTCAAGGATAAGAAGCATGTACGTTGATTGAAGCACATATGCATATACAACCACGAGGTTGCAGGAAAGTCAAGATAGTGGGAGAGGGTGTGACTAATTTCAAGCAAGGAAAAGTGTGCATCTGATCCACTATTCTCACCAACAAATTATTCTGGGCATTAACAACATGATGAGATGAGTTGTGAATTCATGACAGAGCCATCCAAATCTGAAGCATGAGATCTAGGTGCTCACAGTGAGGTCGATCTGCCCAAAAACTGATTTGAGTTTTTTGGTTTTGAAGCTGATTTAAATAGTTGTCAAAGAATTCTATGTTGATTGATCTCTTTATTAATGAAATCAAGAATCCTTAAGAGCCAATGCATTGTGGTTGTTTATTATATATGGAAATGGATTAAATATCTTCCCAACAATTAGTGATCTATGAAATTAAATATCTGCCCAACAATTACCTTCCTATCTTTGGCCATCGACCAGATCGACAGATCCATAAATGTCTCTGCAAGTTCTGGCAATTGCAATAAAATTTTTGATCCATAGAACTGTTTGAAGAGTCTGAAGCATTTTCATTCACCAACAAAATCTTGTTCAACTTTCTCTTGGATATTTGACACTCATTATTGTAGAATTCGTGGACATGTGCAATTTAGTTGTCTCTGATGATTTTCCAGTATCACATAACAATTTAGATTGAATTCTTCGTGGACATGTGCAATTTAGTTGTCTCGGATGATTTTCTCAAAACTGCTCCATATGCAATGGCTACCAAGACATCATCTTTCATGAGTATTCGATGGGGATGCTAAAATAGATAGATGATCTGTGCTAAGAATTCTTGTGTCCTTGGATGTGCATATTTTGTTGGTTATTGTTGTCGTATTGGTTGCAATATCTATTCCTGTTGTTGTCGTTCTCAGTTCAAGATATGTTATTTCGGATCATGGTTTTGTATAGAGGCGTAATTTCTATGGTTCCTTCCAGTATTGTGATTTTCTTTGTTGATCTGTTCTTTCCATTGCTGGTGAAATTTCCCATCCTCAGTATTAGTTTTGATAGAGAGTTCCTTTGATGTCGAATGGAATACAATGTTTAATTTTTCCAGGGATCTATTGTCTCCTCTACTACATGCATGTTCTTCTCATCGATATTTTCTTATCTCTTAATCTCCCCATGATTGCAGCCAGAAATATCATTGGTTTTTTCCATACATTCCTGGTTACCGTCGTTGGTACCGACATGAGCCACATAAGGAACCCAATTTCTATGTATTTTGTGTAGACTCTGCAAGTAGGCATCTCGTTGGTGGGAGCCTTGCAGATCATCATTCAATCACTTCACTCATCTTTGCTCCAAACTATCTAGCTCTAAATTCAACACGTGGAGTCCTTGGAAATGTGTGGCCTGTAGGATTGAATGACACATAGCCAGAGAAGAATCCAAAGCACTTGCATGCCCAAATGAGAAAAAGAACTGACAACCATCTTCAGTTAGTGATAACTTGTTTTCAAGTGACGCAAGCTAAAGTTATACTTCTTGAAGAAAAATCCCAACTATTAAATGATGAGTTGATAAATCTCAAAAGTCAACAACCAGTGAAGTTTTCTGAACTAATTTTTGTTTAGAACAACCCTCTCTATGATGATGATGATTTTGATCAAAAGTTAGTGAAGGAACAAATAAACAAGCCAACTTCAGAGGCAAATTCCAATGAAGATGAATCACAAGCAAAATATGCCAAAGCACAACGTGATACAACAAGTATAAGTGAAAGTAAATGTGAAGCACATCATCAAGTACAAAATGATATTTCCAAGAGGATCATCCAACCTTGGGAAGAATTACACTTCAATAGAAATCGACATCGCTTAGGATATGAAAATCAAAATAGTTTTCATATTCCAAATTACTCCAAACCAATTTTGTTTGTGAGCACTGGATTTCTTCAAGAAAATTCAACTTCAAATGTTGAAGATCAGGATGTTAAGTGCCAACATTGCAATTGAGTTGGTCACATGGAGAATAAGTGTTTTGATCTCCATCCTTGCCAACATTGTGGCAAGCATAATAATTCTTTAGAAAGATGTTCAACACTAAAGAAACCTGCAAGATTGAAGATTCACTATGAGTGGATTGAGCCTTGACAGTGGTCATTAACAACCAAATGATTATATAAGTATTACTGTAGAATTGAATTTTGAGTGAAGACCAATCTTGTAGCACATAACATTTTTGTACCTCACATAAGTGGTCCCCTTATGGTGTAGCTTTCGAGCATGGCCCTCACGGGATGAGATAACATGTGGTTTTTTTTGCATGCCCACTTTGTGTTGTACTCAAATGGAACAAGTATGGTACTCTCTTGAGAATAGAAGGAGGGAGTACAATGATGAAACTCTCATACACCTTAAGGGGGGGAGTTCAAAATTCCAGTGATGATGGTTCATGAAACCACTTGTGGTCTCTCCTTTCAATTGACAAAGGGGGGAATTGAGGATGAAATTGAATATGGTTGTCAGACATAAAGTTTCGACAACAACAAACATCAAGTATGCCAGATGGGCATGAAATTTTCCAAATAGGCAACTACAGTCTGTAGATGACAGACTTTGGCAGAATGATGGTTCTAAATTGAATCGTACACATTATACATTGGGATGCTGTTGGACACCTAAAAGTGTTAATATTGGTTAGTGGTCATCCAAAAACCATCAGATGCATGGTATCAATTGGTCAATGGTTATCCAAACCACAAATTCAGAGAGCACTTCAGTGATACATTGATAGTAGAGTGGTGATACAACATGTTCACCAATTAGCAGAAGACATCAAATTATTCTAGCTCAAATACTTGGAAAAACGATTGAATTGTCAAGCAATCAGGGAATGTTCAAATATTGCAGTTGTTCACTTCCATATCTCAGCTCTCTTCCATTTCATTTCAGATAAACCATTCAACATTCATATTGGCATTTTTTCAAGCAATTCTTCATTGTGGCTCAGCTCAGGAGTTTCAGCATGAAGACATGGAGATATACCAAATTATGCACCTACTTTGTTGGTATTGTTGTTTGGACTTATTATTGAGGGGGGGAATGCTATCCTCTTTCTCATATACAATCATTAAGTCTTAGTATACCACCTGTTAGCACAAGACATATTTTATTTATTTTGGGGAAAATTGAAACTATATTGGGTTATTCCCAATATGAAAGTTCAAGCATAAAAATCACTCATGTATTTGTGCTACCCAATCTCACGCATACACACAGGCAGGCGCTACCTAAATTTGCTACCTAAATTCTGGCAGAAAACAAATTGTGCAGAGTTATTTTACCAGTTTTGAGTCACTAACTTAAAACTTGGATTGTGAACAATTGAGAAGGTATTTTTGAAAACTGGAGGAGGTTTTTGTTCATAACATTCAAAATAACAAAAAAATCCCTCAATTTTTCAAAATATGTTATGGTTTGATAGATATTATACAAAGAAGTGGCACTATCGATTCTGCACATCGACGCTACCTAATTTCCTGTAGCGGTCACAGTTTTGGTATTCGCCTTGTTGGGAGGTTGCCACCTGTCAAGGAGGATTCGAATGGATTCTCAAGGATCCGTTATATGTCAAGGAACACCTTCACCTAATATTTATCTCCATCAAATGCCTCATGCATGAGGTGGAAACAATTTATTAATGACTTCCAACAAATTCTTGAAAATTAGCAGTTTGTTGGATTTTTGTCTCTTTGATTGTTGCCACCTATCTCCAAGGCTTAGAATCCAATGAAGGAGATGGGATTCGACCTCCTAAGGTTATTTGGATTCTATTTTCTATTTAAGGAAGGAGATATCTATTGGATAGGGCGATTCATGAGCCAAGAGAGGCTAGAGAGAGATGTAGCAGGCAATTTTCCTGTGTGTGTTCATTTGTAAGCCCGTGGGCATTTTAGGATTGTAAGCATTACTGCTATTGGAGACTCATGAGAGCTGTGATTTCAGATTGTAACTCTCCTGTTTATATTTCTTCTTATTTGAATATATTGCAGATTTGAGGATCCAAGGCTATCAATGATTTATGGATCCCTAAGCAACAAAGGATCTGCTGTATTTTGCCCATAACTCATTTTTTATATTCAAGTATTTGTTGATTCATTAAATTGAGAGGATATATGTTTAGTGAAAATTCTACCTTATGTTTTCCTTCTTCATTCTTCCACTTATCAACATATAATCTTGTTTTTTGTTGAACATCTTTTGTGCCTTCGATGAGTAGGATGTTTGTGACTCCATTGCCCATTGGTGTAGCCTATTGATCTATAGTTTGCAGCCCCCTCTCTTTCTTTAACCATCTTGCTGATCCACCTATTCAAAACCAAAATTATCTTTTACATTTTGATGGGTGTTGAGCTTACACTTTAGCAGTCAAAGTGTGAATTTCAGTGCTAACATAATTGGCATCATTGTCGGGGATGGATTTGAGCTGATTGAAAAGATCCCTAGGAAGAATGACACTGCACAACTCCAGCTTTAGATGGTGACTAAATTTGGACACCTTCAAGACTGCACATTCACCATGGAGACTCCATTGTTCAAAATCTATTGGTGACTCCACTGGGGATGAGAGAAATTAAATGACAATGAAGGCTATCCTGGCTAGGAGGTTTTCCCCACTCAATTTCTCAGTCATAGATCGTTATCCACATCCCATGCCTCAAATTGATGAATGGAAAGATCTGCTACCCAGATTTTATGAAGTTGAGGATGACAACCCTTTTGAGCATGTTCATGAATTTCATGCTTTGATGCAGCAGCTTGACATCCATCATGAAGATATATTGATGAAAATGTTCATGTATTCATTGGAAGGCGATGCGAGGAAATGGTATAGAACACTCCTTGCTTATAGTATTTCCTCTTTGAAGGAATTTCATGATGTTTTTTATTCTCATTGCAAGATAATTTATATAGTTGAAAGACTTTTTGAGAATTGTTGTGAGGGGTATGCATCATATATTCAGGATTCAACAATATATTCCTCTAACAGTGATGATGAAGGGGATGATTGTAGAGAGCAGAACTTAGATGATAAGTTTCATAATTCTTTTCCTAAATTTGAAGAACAAATTCATCATTCATGTCGAAATCTAGGTCCCCAAGAGAAAGATCGATATGGACAATCCATCATTTCCCTTTCTCCTCCTTTTCTTAGTTCTTTAAGTTAAGAGGTCATCTTAGGTTTAGATTTATTTCATCATGAGAATAGTGTTGCATCTTGTCATGAACGAATTCATATCTTACCATTTGTTGTTGTAATCCCTCCTATTGTTAATGAACCAATGTGCCATAATTTTCCAAGTTTTGATGACTATGAGGATGTTTTCACTGAACAACCAGCTGTCCCAGCTATTGTACTAATATCCTCAGCCATTAATAGTCAAATTGTCATTGATTCACCTTTTTATGATGATTATGAAGATGATTTCTATGAACAGTCTTTTGAAGACCTTATATTAGAGAAGTACCCTTCAAATCAAAGCAACAATATCTTGTTTCAACCCTCATGTCATATTTTTGTTGCTGAAAAAGATGAACTTCCCTATCAAACCCCTATTCCTCTTTAAGACACAAGCTCAATTTCATCAAGCAACCAAGATCAAATGCCATGTGATCAGATGAGAAAGGTTGAAATTAAAGAAAGACAAGCATCACTAAGTCTTTTTCCTAATACACTTCATGACCAGGAGTGGACCAATGCCATATGCATTGAGGATGAATCAGAAAATCAACAAGCCATACAACGACCAAGAACAATGGAGGAAGGACCTAATGCAATACGTTTTCTTTTTACACAAAGCAAGGTCACAGGGGAAAGTATTGATGGTGTTTTTTAGGATCCATTTGCAGCCTATATACAAGCAAAAAGTGGGTCTAGGCTCATTGATTTCTTCAATGGAAAGTTTATTGCCAAATGTTTCTTTGACGTGCCTTCAAGTAAGAATTATCTCTGTCGCTTAAGGAAGCACATTTCAAAGATTCAAACAGTTGAAAAAATGATGAAATGGATTCATTGGTTGTTTCATGTAACTTGAAAACTTCATTTTCCCAATAATTAGAGTAGGTGTGTGCAATAAGCTTGCTGAACAAGCATCATTTTCATCATTTTTGTCAGTTTCAGTTTTCATTTTCATTTGGTTTCAGTTGAAGTTCATAGATCAAAGCAGATTGCAGAGGTTAAAGGTTGGGAGAAGCCCTAGGATAATGCACTCAAACTACAAGATTTATTAGAGATTCACAAGGAGGAATCTATCCCCCATGGAGCCTATGTTAGCACAAGATTGGTTTATGCCTCAACGTTGCATAAATCCTTCATTATTCATTTTGGAAAATGAATACAATTGTTATGGGATATTTTATTTATTTTGGGGAAAATTGAAACTATATTGGGTTATGCCCAATATCCAAGTTCAAGCATAAAAATAAATCATGGATTTGTGCTACCCAATCACACGCAGACACACAGGCGGGTGCTACCTAAATTCTAGCAGAAAACGAATTGTGTAGAGTTATTTTACCATTTTTGAGTCACTAAGTTAAAACTTTTATTGTGAATAATTGAGAAGGTATTTTTGAAAAATGGAGGAGGTGTTTGTTCATAACATTCCAGATAACAAAAACCTCTCTCAGTTTTTCAAAATGTGTTATGTTTTGATAGATATTAGACATAGAAGTGGTGTTACTGAATCTGCACAGTGGCGCTACCTAATTTCCTGTAGCAGTCACAGTTTTGGTATTTTCCTTGTTGGGAGGTTTCCACCTGTCAAGGAGGATTCGAATGGATTCTCAAGGATCCGTTAGATTTCAAGGGACACCTGCACCTAATATTTATCTCCATCAAATTCCTCATGCATGAGGTGGAAACAATTTATTAATGACTTCCAACAAATTCCTGAAAATTAGCAGTTTGTTGGATT
>CBVK0102739289.1:0-15758 GCA_900067695.1 Picea abies
AAGTTTGGGATCACATCCAATATTTGAAAGTAAATCTTCATCCAATTAGGACAACTTTGATTTAATTCATTAGAATTATCTTGTTGTGTTTAATGTGTGTGTGTTAATAAGAATATTGTGGTGTATTCTCAAATCACATAATTTATGTAGTTTATTTAATTTTTAAATAATTTTTGAGCTAAATATGATTATGAGTATAGGTTAATTCAATTTTATTGATGTTAGTTACACAACTATTATTATATTGTTTTGTTTTACTTAACACATCTTGGCTATGTATCTACGTGCCAACAACACCCTGTGTTGAAAATCAAATTGTTTGAACCATGTGTTGAAAAACATAGAATCATTAGGTTATTCAACTTGAGTAAAGTACACATGATTTTGTCATAACCCATACAGGTTATGAGCTCTAAATTTTTTCTATAGTCTATGCGAATAATTATCCTTGCAAAATTTTAATTATCATTTTAGTTTCTTATATTAAAACATTCCAAGAAATCGATTGAAATCATCATGTTGTTCCTTCTTTCAACAACCCCTCTTTAAGATTCATTTTCTTCAAAACAAATAAAACCCCCTTGAAAATATGCAGATTGATTATATTATTTGTTTAGTGAGTATGTATTTCTATATGGCACCATTATTCCATCCAAAATTCATTTTGTATTACATATATGAGAATAATAACCCCTGCATCCCATATGAAGTTTGAGCTAACTAATATGTGTTATGATAATATGGATTTTCATGGTAATTTTGGATATGCAGATAATACGAGTAGGCATTATAGTAAGATTTAATTTGCAATATGACTCTAAATTTTTTCATACTAACTAATTGTTTGTCTATTTTTATCCTCATTGTTTCTCATTCAGCCAATAGACGATGTCAATTATATGAGATGAAAGTTTCAATTATATATATATATGCAATGGTTTTATGAAATTTGTTTTGATTTTTTTCTATCATTATTACAAATAATCATCACAGTGGTTGCTAAAAATAATACTCTGTTATCAAGTTTTAAAAATCATCAGGGGTTGTAGATTACTATTGCAATCTTGATTTCTTCTCAAATTCTTGGAATAGAATTATGATAGACTTGCAACCTCTATGGTTCAAGGAATTCGTACCCTTAACTCAATATAATCTTACAATTGTCTAGCTTGAATGACTCTAGCCTTTAGATTCCATTATTGCTTATAATGTAGGATGAAGAAAAATTCTTCCATCATTTGTCAAATCTGCTATGTACTCAGAATTGTTTTATCATTTATTCTTATAGGTACAAGACTACACAAAAACAACTAGTCTTTTTCTACACCCAAATCACAAATTACATCTCTCCCAAGGCCTTTTGTATACACATGTGAAGTATCATTAACCATTTAAAAAAAAAAGAACAAAGTGGGATACTATACTTGAAATAATCTTTAGTAACATAAGAGAGAAATGAGTTACAAAATAACTCAAAGAATATGAGAACCTCCTCCAAATACCTAATTACATTTATACATCATAATTCACATGTCCTCAATAATGAGTACATGATCTCTATATATACCTATTCACACCTACACATGCAACCCCTTTACTATTAGGCTGACCCTATTACCTATACATTTACACATTAAATGTACATTTATCCCTATATATTTCCCCCCCTTGGGATCATATCATATACATTTAACCACATATATTCTCCCCTTGGGGTCATATCAAGAACTTTGGCACTTCAAGTATGGACATTTAAATATCAACGATCTGGTTTTACTTCAAATAAAATATATGGTGAAAGGTCTTCCACTTTATAAGAATGAGCATGTTGAACGTGATGGTTGTGCACTAGGAAAAAAACATAAGAATGAATTTCTGATGTGGACAAATAAATGGAAAATATATTTTCTTGAATTAGTGCATACTTATGTGTGTGGGCCAATGCAAATCAAAACACTTAGAGGAGCTTACTATTTTCTTCTATTTATTGATGATTGAACCGGGTTCACATGGGTCTATTTCTTAAGAAAGAAAAGTGATATTTTTTAATATTTCAAAGAGGTTAAAAATATGGTTGAAAATCAGGGAGGTAAACATATCAAGATCCTTATAGAGAATACACTTCAAGAGAATTCTTAAAGTACTACAAAGACAATGGAATTAAAAAATAACACACAATTCCACATACCCCTAAAAAATGGTGTGTCTGGGAGGAAGAACAAAACCATACTAGAGTGTGCTAGAAGCATGCTTAAAGGTAAAACTATCTCTAATGGTTTGTGGGATGAAGCTATAATTATAATTGTGCATTTAAAGTATATAAGTCCAACAATTTTTTTAGAGCATAAAACTCCTTATGAAGCATTCAATGGATATAAACCAATTATTAATCATTTAAGATATTTTGGGAATAAAGTGTTATAGCAAATTTTTCCACACTCCATGCACCTTGCTTTGATGGCCTTCCATTTCCCTCTGCAGACTTCATTTCCTCTTTTTCTCATCACTCCAAAGCTAAAAACACTCATTTTTATACATGTTTGGCCCTTCATTTTGATAAACAAAAGTTGTGCAAGCTACCACAGAGCTAGAAAACCAAGAAAAGGTAGGAAAAGAAGGTTGAGCAAAAGATCACGCAACAGAAAGGCACTGGAATAGAAAATTGTTAGAGGTTGACGTACAATCAATTTTAGGAGGAGAAGTTTAAATTGAATCAAGAAGAGGAGAGATCTTGTGGGATCTTAATCATTAATAAGGGATTGTAATATATAACGAAATAATAGGATTGTAATTGGGTTGGGTAGTGAGAACGAGTTCTATGACAGATTAGGAATATAAGGGAAACTATTTGTGTATTACAATAGAGGTAGTAAGGGAAAGAGACTAGAGAGAAGATGATCTAGTCTTGTATCTTGATCTGAGATAAGCTACATATGTATTTTGAGTAAGGACTCTGATATAATAAAATACCGATGGGGATAAAATTCAAAACAAGACCTTTGCATATGATGATTTTTGTTTCCATGGAATGATATTATGTTATGTCTATTATGCATGATGCTTCTATATTTATTTATTATGTTTTGTGCAACTTTGTTCTTCTATCCTAGGTTATGAGGTGTTAAAGACTATAATATGGCTAATCTATCTTGTGCAAGAATGGTATTAATCTTGATAACTTGTAGATATGAATAAGCATTAATCTTACCCTTCTATAATCTTCTTGTCTCAGTTGCACATCAGGTGAGACATCTTCCCTTCCCGGGAGATGAAAATGCTAGCGCACTAGATCACATCGGTACCCTTTTGTTGGTAACCTAAAGAGGACCTTGGTATGACAACTTTGCACCAACAAAATGGTTCTATTGTTGGGAACTTTTCTTTAAAGGGAACCTATAAGGAGGATTCTTCCTCGGATCCACAAATCTGAAGTTCAACAGTGGTGGGAATGCAAGTGTGATGCATTCATATGGAAGGAATGGAGTTATGAAATTTGAAATTGAAAACCACCTGAGATTTTGTCTTCTACTCAGAAAGACTTAACGAACAGTATGAGATCTTCTAGGTAAAATTCCCAAAAGAGTTGTTCCATTGGGTAGATCGGCTATTGGAAGCTCTATAGTTTAAAGAATGTGTCAAGAAAATATGTACTTGGGATACAAAGAATATAGAAGAGCTCCATCATCTGGATCACCAAATTACTCGAGCAGTGGATTTATCTGGAGGGTTATATAATTGATCTTGCAACAAAGAATCATCAATCGTTTTCACGAGAAAAGGTGATATTCAAGAAATGTGCACGTGAAATACTGTTGAGGGGAATTCCATTATGGATCAAAGTCTTCTTCATGGAAGAGGGGATGCTAATTGTTCCCTCGATTGATATGGAGCATAAACACTTGCGCTTAGGGTGGGGAGATATTGGGGTAGGTTCATGACCTAAGAAGGGGAACCGGTTCTTTAACAGATGGGGGATCGGAAAGATAAGAGTGAAATAAGTGAGATATCCATGAGGAGAGGCATCATAGTTGATGAATGGTGGTAGGGAAAGGTAAAGAAAGAAATGAAGAGGTATGAGGTGTTGTGAAAACAAATTGAACCAAGAGAAATGAATGAAAGAAAGACGAAAGAGTTGCGGAAGTTGCAAAGACAAGAAAGACTGGCTAGTATAATATTGCAGGAAAGAGAAGCACAGAGAGAAAGAAGTCCCCAGGTGGGTGGATGAGAAGAGGAGTGTGTAGAATCAACGAAAGATGAAGAAGGTCTAGATCTTGCGAAAGACAAAGAATATTTGGCCTCGATCTCAGGAGGAGTAGGGGATGAGGCTGAGAAAGATGCTCCAAAGAAAGAAAATGAGACCCCCAGATCAAATAAACTCACACAGAAGTCAGTGGAACCAACCCCGAGTCGCTCGTCCCCCAGGATCCCTCTATACCCTTGGTAATATTTGTATTGCATACTCATGCAATTTTTGTTCCATCAAATTCATTCAATCTGTCGAAACCCACAAGTGTGAACAATGGGGGGATATTAGGGTCTCTTGGAAGATCACAACCGAGGCCATTATGATTCATTTTGGTAGGAACAATAAGAACCAAAATGGTTGGAAACACATGAGGCTCAATATCCTGATACCCAAAGTTATGGGGAAAAGGAGACGAGCATGTAGAACAACACTGGTTCCTATGTGAGGCCATCTGGAGGTCCAGAGGGACTGTGGACGCGAACAAGTTAATGTAATTCTAGACTACTTTGAGGGGTCACACCCTCAACTGGTACATGAAGTACATTGAGCCTAGGTTTCAAGGGAAAGCCTTTACCCTTGACCAACTGTGTCATAAATTCATCCTCAAATTCAAGATACCTCAGTCAGAGCAACAAGCTCTCTCTGAGTTGTGGGAGATTCAACAGAGAGAGGGTGATTCTATATGGGAGTATAGTAATAATTTTAAGGACACTATTAGGATATTAGCACATCCAATTCATGAATACCATCAGAGGGAATGGTACATCCAAGTGATACTACCCTTGATGCGAATCCCCCTGACATAACATAAGATAGACACCTTGATAGATGCTTTGGAACAATCAATGAATATTGAAGCCATGGTAGGATACCTAAGGAGTTTGAGGGTAACCATACCTCTGGTAGACCCAAAACTGTCACAACTCCAGAGAAAATATTGACACTCACGGAGAAGATCTAGGAATTAACTCTATCCTTACCAGGACAACCTCAAGTTTGGTGCATAGGGTTCTATATAGAAGGGCATATAGAAAATGAGTGTCCACGGATGAGGGGAATGGAATATCCACACAACCCAATGCCCCACTCCTACAGTACTAATGGGAGGATTTGTGAAAGTATCTGCAGCTCCACCATTCCAAGAACTGATTCAATACCATTCTTTTCCAAGCACCGAAACAACCCACACAACCGAGTACTGTGAAATATGTCGGACTCATATGCATGCACCAAGGAATTTCCCCATCCTAAAAAAGTACACACCTTCTCCTAACACAATACATTGTGAATTATGTGTGCCTACAACGCATGATACAAAGGTCCAATGTAGAGCATTAGATGAGGTTTTTTATAGACTTGATCATATTTCATTCAGGGTAAACGAAACACCCCAAGGACCCAAAAGAGGTTGGGGGTGGGGTGGAGGTGGATTTAGAGGAGGGAGGAATGGAGGAAGAGGACCAAGATGATTTTACAATTTCAATGAACAAGGAAACCTAGCCAGAGATTGTCCTTACCTGAGATGATCATGGTGTTCACACTATAGAACTAATGTTCACACAACCGAAGATTTCCCAGACCTGATCGTGAAGTGGGAGGACCAAGTTCATCAAAGAAAAGATAAATTCATAGGCTCGGAACCTAGGAGGGAAGTTGAAGGGAAAATACCCAAAATCAACATCATCACTCGGGGAGGAGCAAAAAATGGGGAAGATGCAGAAAGTCAGCCCAATATCCAGAAAGTAGCCCCCAAGGATGATAGGTGTGACCCTTTGTTAATGGGTAAATCGGTATATGTGGACATGAACTAATCCCCCTAGATCCACTTCAATCTATAACAAAACAAGACAGAACACGATGCTTTCCCTAGGTTTCAATCATTGATTTTAACTACCAAAGAAGGAATAGATTGCATACCTTATGAATCACTTCCTTATGTCTTTGTTGATCCTACCTTACTCCGATGTTCCTATGAGATCATATCTGCAATAACAAAAATCAACCAACATGAAAGCAACAATGGTGAAATTCAACAACAACCTAAACATGTGATCAAGGAGTCATGTAATAAAATGTCAATCATTTTATGGGAAAGAGACATGCCACTGTATTATATTAATGAAAGGTAGAAGATAAAAATGAATCGCATTGATGTCGCAAGTTCCCTTTCAGCGACCCTTTGTTCTGACACACACATACATCTGTTTTGACATTTGCATGAAGATTTCTCTCCAAATCTTGATGGATGAATAGAGACTTCATGGATTACTTGAAATAGGATTCTTCACATAGTCTTCAGCCTATTCTTTTCTTCAGTCTCTATGCTTCTTTATGTTTGTACCTCTAACCTTTTCCATGAGAAGCCTATAATTATATCGGAGAAGATGAAGTGGTTAAAGAGATGAGGATGATCCCATCAAATCAGAGAAATCAGTAGGATCGTAACCATACGGATGCCACCTCATATTTCCAGAAGATTCCACTTCTAGAAGCTGCTATAACTTCTTTCCTCTTTTTGTTTTAAAGTGCCTTCGCAACCTGCCTATATAAAAGCCTGTGAAAATCCCGGAGGATGGCTATAGTGCAGCATGCGGAAATCAGGGATTTTCGCACTGTGTAAAGGGAGTAGCCTGCGGTGGCCTTCTAAAAATTCATTTTGCAAGGGTGGAAGGAGGTTGTTTTTCTCAAGCAAAAGATTATATTGGGAACTTGAACACATGTTTATGTAATCATCATCAGGGTGACCAAAATAATGTGTAACACCCTAAACTATTTTTCAAAGATGCAATGGAAATATTTAAAGGTATCTCTACTCCAAAAATAGTGGGAAATCCTCCTAAACTCAACCTTCAACACAATATTTCTCAAGCCCCTACCTCACCACCTATGCCCAAGAATCTTGTAAACTCAAGAAGACACCTTGAGCAGTCCCATAATTTAATTAACCTTTGGTTTCAATTATTCTCTGAGATCCTGGGAGATGACTGAATTACTGAGAAGTTGCAGAACAACATGTACCTAGTCCTGGGAGATGAGGGAACTCCATAAACCATTGTAACCACCAATCTCCTTGAGAAGAATAGAAAGAGAATACAAAGAAGGAAGGTGTGAACTAGAAAAGAATTTAGGTTGGAACCCCAATTAGATGACTTTGAGATTAAATACGTCATGTTGGACTTGGGATCAAATGTCAATATATAACCCAAAAATACTTAGGAGGCTCTAGGTAAACCTTAGTTAGTGTATTCCCCCATCCAACTAACAATGGAAAACCAATACTTCATTTTCCCATTAGGGAGGCTGGAAAATGAGGAGGTAGATCTTGCGGGAGTTAAAAAGACAATTGATTTTGAAGTGATTGAAATCATGGGAGACATATACCCCTACCCTGCCTTATTAGGAACTGACTGAGCATATGAAAATTATGTTTTCATTGACTTAAAGAGGGACACCATGATTTTTGAGGCAGATGGAATAAAGGTATTCCATCCCTTAGATCCATAGTTGGGGCCTAGATATACTTAGCAAGTGGATAATAACATGGAGTCATAAGTTATTGACCATTTATACACCATAAAGATAGGGATGAGGTCGGATTATATTAACCCCACTCTAGATGGATATGTAAGTCGGAGGAGCATAAATTCAACCAATGAGAACTCATAACTAGATTTTGAAAGTTGGCAGCAAGGTTCATACGAAATATTCTCAAGGTGTTGCGCAACTATCAGGGCAATGAGATGGATTGGAACCGAGATAAGGAATCACCCAACATATGGCGGTACTCCAGATCAAAGAATATCAGTTTTTAATATAGCCTTGAAGGATACCCTAGCTAGATGGTGGGCCACTCACAGACCCTTGATTCTGGATTGGGAGGATGCAAAGAGAGATATTTGATGCATATTCCTCAGTAATGATCAGTTGAAAGAATATATGAGCGTGGTTTTTCAAGGTATGCAAATGTTTGATGGGAATTCTAACCCCATAGTGCATCTTGAGAACTTATTAAAGCAATGGCAAGTTGTGGAAATAACCTGTCAGCTATGGGTTTAGCTATTTTTTCACTCACTAGGTGTGATCCAAAAATCATGGTACACACATGAAGAGACTAGAAGACAAACAAGTTGTTGGCAGACCTTAAAAAAACATTTTTCCAGAGATTTATCCTTCACTAGTAAGTCCCCTGACCTTCATTTAGTACTTCAAAGAATTTGGGACGTGTTATTTACTGACATTTGTAAAAAAATATCAATCCCAATAGTATGTTTTGATCATGTCTATTTGATTCAGTCCACTCTAGGCCACAACCCTATCATAATACCTTTATCTTTTTGTAAAATTGATAAAGGCCTGGAATAATCCAATGAATTAGAAGAACTTAGAAACCTAAATATAAAAGAAACTGAAGGTACTAGATAAATCTGGGACACTATACCCAGTCATACCTATAGCTCCTATAACCATACACTGAAGTTGCGGAAAGTAAATATAGGGAGCAAAGAGCATCCTAATATAGCTTACATAGGAGATTACTAGGATGGGAAAGCCACAAATGAAGTCAAGATCTTGTTGTGGGAATATGAGGACTTATTCCCAAAAAACTTCTCAAAACTGAAAGGCATAAAAGGTGCCATGGGGGAGATGAAGATCAATCTAAAACTTGACTCAAAACCCGTGAAGCACAAAACGTATCGTCTCAATCCCAATGTAAAAGAGAATGTCAAGAAGGAAGTGGACAAAATGCTTGCGGTGGGATTGATCTTTCATTTCGAAGAAGAAGAGTGGGTTATCCCCATAGTAATACAAAGAAAGAAGGATATATAAGACATTTGGTTCTATGTTGACTACAGGAGTCTGAATTTTGCATGTGTGCACGATCGGTTTCCGACACCCTTCAACGATGAGGTGTTAGATCAAGTTTTAGGGAAAGAAGCTTATTCATTTACAAATGGATTCTTGGGGTATCACCAAGTCATAATGTCAGAAGAAGACAAGAAGAAGACCACATTCATAACTAAGTTGGGGTAATTCACGTACAATGTAATGCCTTTTGGCTTAAAGAATGCCCCAACATGCTTCTCTAGGATTGTTATAGAAACATTTCATGACTTCACTCACAAGTTTCTAGAAGTCTACATGGATGATTGGAATATATACAGTTTGTTGAAGGAGAATGTAGGGATACTATGGTTGATGTTTGATATATGTCATGAATTACATATATCTTTGAAATTGAGGATGAGTTTTTTTTTCATATCACACGAGAACCTGCTAGGCCACATTGTTTTCTAGGAAGAAGTCTTGGTGGACCCAGCTAAATTTGTGGTTATCCTAAACATACATCCATCTACAAGTGATAAACAATTTCTCTTGATGCTTGGGAATACAGGATAATATCGTAGGTTCATCATAAGATATGAAAGTATCACCACACCACTAGAGAAACTACTAAAGAAGTCTGAAGCATTTTAGTGGACAGTTGAATGTGACAGGGCATTTGATATCCTCAAGGAAAAGATCAATATTGCACCCATTCTTATATACCCCAACTAGGATATTGAATTCCATTTACACGTGGAGACATCAGGTATTGCCCTAGGATCCATTTTGGTGCAACCAGAAGAATGGAATATGGATCGCCCTATCTACTTTGATAGCATAAAACTTTTTCAAGCCAAACGCAACTACACAACAACTGAAAGGGAAGGTCTAGCTACGATTTATGCATTGCAAAAATTTAGACATTATTTACTAGGCTCTCATTTTAAGTTTTTTACAAGTCATTCTGCGTTGAAGTACCTAGTTAATAAGTCATCCTTGAGGGAAGGATTTGCAAATGGCTCTTACTCTTTCAAGAGTTTTCATTCGAGGTAATTTTCAAGCCTGGAAGATGTAATGTAGGTCTGGACCACTTATCTAGGATGGAATCAGGGGAAAGTGGAGGAGAAGTGGAATACCATATCCCTGATGCGTACATATTATGGATTGAAGCCATCCCAAAGTATCTTCAAGACATTGTTTCCTTCCTCAGCTCAAGGAACTAACTGTTCAATTATTCCACAACCCATAAATGACACCTAGTGGTCCGAGAAGTAGACTACCAAATGAGTGTGGGAAAACTTTATAGGATGGGACTATATAACACCCTCAAAAGGTGTGTCCTAACCCATGAGAGGCAAGATATCCTGTGGGAATGCCACAATGGAGTTGTCGGAGGACATGTTGGAGGGAAAGCTACAACACATAAGGTACTTAAAGTTGGGTTATGGTGTCCAATGTTATTCAAGGGTGCTAAATCTTATGATAGATCTTGCAACATATTTCAGTGAGTAGGGAAGCCATCACATAGAGATGAATTACCTCTTCAACCAGTTAGAGCACTGCAATCCTTTAAGAAGTGGGGTTTTGACTTTGTTGGATCAAGTAATCCACCTGCTAAGAATTCAAAGGCTATATATATCATCACTACAACATACTATCTCATGCGGTGGGCTGAAGCAGAGGAATTTCAAGATTGTTTAACAAATACAAATACTAGATTCAAGAACATTATTGTCTGGTTTGGATGTCCTAGGAGCCTGACCACTAATCAAGTTAGTCACTTTAGCAACACAATTGAAACATTGTCGACATCATTCCTCATCCAACAACATAAGAGCAGTTTTTATCATCCACAAGATAATGGGACAGTGGAGGCATTCAAAAAGATTTTGGAAAGAGGATTGACGAAGGTGTGCTGTGAAAATAGGGAGGACTAGGATGATAGAGTTCCAATAGTCTTATGGGATTATAGGAATACCACAAATAAGTTGCACAAGTATACCCCATTTTAGTTGGTTTATGGTAAGGAATTTGTTTTACCTGCAGAGTTGATCACCCCTAGTCTTTATATAACAAAGGCTACACATACGACAGATGATGAATTATTTGTGCAAAGGATTGCAGACTTGAAGGAACTTAAGGAAGAAATATTCTTAGCCGATTTTCATCAGTCAGTGGAAAAATATAGGTAGAAATCTTGGCATAACAGGCACGTTAACTCCAATAGGTTTTCACAAGGGGATAAGGTAATCCTCTATGATAGTCATTATCAGAAACATCCAGTAAAGTTTCACATGCATTGATTATGTCCAACCCTAGTTGTTGAAATTTGACAGTTTGTTGCAGTCAAGATAGTGCAACTGGATGGTATCCTTTGATCAGGTTGGGTGAATGGAACATTCCCAAAGCTATAAATTTCCCACACTTAATGGAGGGATTGTTGCTCCAATCCAAGGGAGATTGTATAGAAGTTAGACTTTGCTTGTCTGTAGTAAATTTTTTTAGTAGATGTAACAATGTTGGAGTGTGCTCAATGGCACCACAACATATGTTTTCTCAATCTAATTGTTGGGTCTTTTCATAAATTCTTACTCAAAAATGCATTGTCAGATGAGTCATCGATTCACTCAATCATCCACATAAATTTGTCAGAGAACCACATTGTGGTCAAGGGGGGGAAGTGAATCTGAAACATATTAATGACTAAGTGTCAATCACGCCACGTCCAGTCACACCCTTTATGTTAAGTGCCAAAATATGTCAGAATGTACTATAAAGTCTTAAAAGTCCCTGTACACGTGGATGTTGTGGATATTCATGTCATGATTAAAATGGTAAGTCCCTCATGTTGGCCATGTTTTGGTCAGGCCACCCATTAAATTCATGATTCGTTCAGAGATTTTACCCTATTATCAGTCTCATCGGATGTCCTGAACATAGGTTGTGTCACTGACTTAATTACTATATCATTTATGAGAGATTACCAGTTTACCCCATAATCCCAGATGAGCCCTATGATCCTAGAACCAAGGTGTTGGGAAATGTCAAAGAGAAGGTTGAGCAAGCGAAACTCCTCAACCTCAATCTAACGGATGTGGCATTATTCCCACAGATGAATATCGTTGTGTTCTGGGAGTTGCGTTCCGAGCCAATAGGGGAAGTTAATTTTTTCCCAAAGTCTGACATTATTAACCTATTCAACTCAACTATCATGCACCTCAAGGATTTACCAGTGTTGGGGACCATTGGTGAGATCGCACGATGCACTAAGTTCCTGATAAGTAGAGTGCACAACAAGATCTTATGGCTTGACATGTGATATCCCATCCACACAAAGGATATCCATCAACTCACAGGACTATCATTGGAATGTGAGGATGTATCTAAATGGTTCCAAGGGATGAGAAAGCATGGAAAAAAGAAGGGTGAAATTAGTTTGTATGAAAAATTTCATACCCAGCGAGGGGGTCTCACAACAAAAATTGAGCCAATTCTCCCAGAAACAGTGAAAAAAATCTACTATGTAATCTCCAACAAGTTCATGTGCTCAAACTATAAGGGACAATGCACATTGGATTCCTGTCAGTGGTAAATTTTTGCGCAAATGGTGTAGTTACCTGTTGCAGGAATTCATCATTGATTATGAGGAAGTTTAGGAGAAGGGTGGAACCTTCACGTATGGGTATCTTCTTCTAGATTTTAGAATGTTGAAGTGGCAGCCACCCAAGGGAAGACAACTAGAATATGCAGTTAAGGGGTGCCTTGCAAAGATGTTTGAACCTTGGCACGCAAGGTCATATTCTGAGAATATGGAATTCAATAATGTTATTTTTCTAAAGTGGTACAATCAGCTGATTGATGCCACCCAAAGGATGTTCATACCACGTGAAATGTTGAACCCAAATACAAGAAATATCTCATTCACCTTGAATCACCACCACACTTTTTTCTGGCCAAGGCACACAAATCCCTCTGATTTCCACACAAGGCCGCTACTTTTCTATCTAGACGAAGAAATATTTGACAAATAGGTTATGTCTTCGTCAGGGGTCAAATGCAACTTGCACAAGTAGAGAATGCATTACCTATTGTTTCGAGAGTTGTTGAATATTAATAGTTTGGTAGAGGAAGCAGTGTTGAGTTCGAGAAAATTAGATGTTTCATCGAAGTCTTAAAAACCATCAAGTTCAAAATAAGAGGAAGAACACCCGATGTAGTGTCCCAAAAGGACCTTACCAATATTGCCAAAGCATCCAGATGAGGCGATACTCTCAGGTAAGGCTATCAATGATATTTTAGTTGTTTCCTTTATTGGTAAGGTTCCTACTAAAACACCTAGAACCGATGTTTCCCCTACAATCAACCTACCCAAAGTCATAAACCCTCATCCCATATCTAGTGCTCTACCTTGCACCAGAGCAACCACTCGTGCTGACCAAAATATTAATAATATAGTCGATGACACCAAGCTAGATCCTAATGAATATTCCAATATAATTGTAGAGAAATCCCCACCACCACAATCACACCACCACCCAAATCACCAGAACCCATGCAACTAGACATCCTAGGAAACCTTGGGAAATTCAGAGATCTTATCCTATCAGTTGCTACCACGTCGAGCCAGTTAAATGTTCCAGTTGTTTCCACTTCGATCACTCTTCCCTCTATGGAGAGATAACAACCAACAATTTCATAACTCACCCAACTCCCACAAGTCCCACTCTCAGTTCCTCAGTATCTAATGCCAAAGATTATCATTGAGGTTTTGTTGGTTCAGGATAGAACCCAAGAAGTTCCACTCATAACAGGGACAACAACTCAACAAGAGTTGGAGTCCCAAGCACAAAAGGATACTCATTTAGGACACATCATCATGTCATTGAAAGAGCAGTAAGATCCATTACTCCAAGATCCACAATAATGCTCAGAACTGTTACAACTCTTCCTGGCAAAGACAAAAGTTATCCTTTACTTTTGATGTCCTTGAAGAACAAATTGGTTTGGGGACCATCCTCGAGACAAGAAGAGGTTGGGACAACCTCAAAATATTCCATGGCCAATGGGATTCCACTTCAAATTAGAAACCTGTTGGAAACTACAATCACATCCGATGAGTTGGCTCACATGTCAACACCGCAGATAGTAGGCTTGATCAGAGTCTCTACTGATCACTTGGAGAAATGAATTCAATAAGCCGAAAAGAAAGTTGAATTCTGGAGACAGGAAGGGATGATGTTGCAAACAAAATGGATGCATGAGGAATATTTAAAACTCCATGCAGAACATAAAATGGAGAAGGTGAAGGAAAACTTAACAAAGGTCTGGCCAAATCTCAAGAAAGCAACACCTCGGCTGCTAGATTTTAGCGCAACCAAAGATCTAGAGAAAGATATTGAATTAGTTCGAGAATCATGGGTGGCACTGGAAAACTAAGAATATGACCTCCAAGAGAATTTGGAGGGAATGAAGATTAAGGCTTAGGGACATCCCAAAGAACTCCAACAACAACTAGAAAGGGTTGTCCTAGAAGGAAATGAATCCAGAGACATGCTGCATAAGAAGACCGCTGAGTACACTACCATTTTTAGGGAAGTCAGCGATTGGATCAGTGTGATAACTTGGCAAAGCCAAGCACTGGAAGAGTTACATGCGGAAATCCAAACCCTCAGTGAAGAAGCTGACAAAGCACGGGATCCTCTGGAACAACAAGAAAAAATTGATGAGATACAACAAGACGATTACAATTTGAATGCCCTGTTTGAAGCTCAAATAGTGAACAATAAGGAACTCAAATACATTCGGCCAGTAGTACAAATGCATACCTTCAGATGCACCAGGTGGAGAAAGTAGTAGATGCAGAATGGAAATATCTTGTCGTATAAAATACACAGGATTTCAACACTAGCGCAACTCAACAATTTGTAGTAGAAGCCTCATTGCTTTCTAGGAAGTGGTAAGACAAAATTGAACATTTCCAGGAGATTAGGAAGAAAGCTCTCAAACTATTTCCAGATTTGGGCCCTTCATTTAAAGAATCCAATGAAGATATAGCTTGAGTCATGAATGGAAGCAAGTTAGAAGAAGAAAGCAAATCCATAAAAGGATCATAGGCCAAAGTAGAGACCACAGAAGAACCAAATACTTGAATTGGGGTGAGTCAAGGATTGTGGTCGGGGAAAGACAACCAAGCAAAGGAAGGAAAATAAGGATGATCGAAAGAGCATGCAACAGAAAGGCTCTGAAACAAAAAATAGTTAGAGGCTAGCATATAATTAGTTTGGGAGGAGAATCTTAAACAAAATCAAGAAGAGGAGAGAGCTTGCAGGTTCTCAATCAACAAGAAAGGATTGTAATATATAATGAAAGAAGAGGATTGTAATCAGTTTGGGTAGTGAGAACTAGTTTTGTGCCATATCAGGAATGTCAGGGAAACTATTCTTGTATTAAAATAGAGGTAGTAAGAGAAAGAAAATGGAGAGAAGATGATCTGGTCTTGTACTATCCTAAGATGTACTTGTTGATTCTCTCTGGCATGAATTTGTATATGTTGGGTAGGTGTTATATTCTTTGCATGTGTGTGTGTGGGCACGTCAGATTCGAGAAATGTATCTGACAATCCCTCATAGTAGTGCGATGTTTGTGTCATGTGTGTCAGATGCTTTCCTAGGGGGGTCCCAGGGGGTGG
>CBVK0102739290.1:0-14196 GCA_900067695.1 Picea abies
TGAATATAAGAAAGGTTTTCCCGGTTGAGGGTTTCCGGTATAAATCTATGTGTACTATGAGAATGAGCCATTGATTAAATTTTGTTTTTCTTCAGAATCTATATGCATTGCCTTACTTCATAGGTTTAAAACTTATAGTATATGTATGAGATAAGTTGCGCATGCATTTCTAGTAAGCACTCTTATATAATAGAATAAAAATGGGGATAACATTCAAAACAAGACCTTTCTATATGATGATTTATGTTTCCATGGAATGATATTATGTTATGTCTATTATGCATGATGCTTCTATACTTCGTTATGATGTTATGTGCAACTCTGTTCTTTTGTCCTGGGTTATGAGCTGTTAAAGACTATAATATGGTTAATATATCTTTCACAATAATGGTATTAATATTGGTAACTTATGGATATGACTAAGCATTATTCTTACCCTTCCCTAATATTCTTGTCTCGGTTTCACTTTGGGTGAGACAACTTCCCTTCTAGGAAGATGAAAATGCCAATGCACTAGATTAAATCGATACCCTTTTGTTGGTAACCTAAAGAATACCCTAGTCTGAAAAATTTGTGCCAACAGTACATGTACATGACCTTCTAGTTATACATCTTGTGTATGTACACAAGTTTCTCCATTATAGCCCGTGTACATCAAGTTTGGTGCTCAAAATATAAAAAATGCATCGGGTTTCCATGCCATGTCATGAGATATATGATCCTTGACCTTCCATATACTAGAAACGCTCTGAATCGACCCTTAAATTCCATTTGGAGGATATAAATTGAGTCATATACAAGACTTGAGGATATTTAATACATCATTGAGAGAAAATACACTCTGGAGAAATTTCACCTCAATTGAGTCTGCATCCCTTTGTCCTTGAAAGTCTGAAATTCTTGTGTTCAACCCCCAAGCTCTTCCCATATTGTAATGGAGAACCTCATTGACTCCTACATGTGAGCTTACCTTTATGGAGGATTGATGTGGTGGAGGCCCAACTAGAGGGACATAGTTTCTCAGTTTTGATATGTGCCATTACAGAAGTTTGTCACCTATGTACTTATGTTGATTACATTAATAGAAATACTCTTTGCTCATCCAATTGATATCTTGCAAATATTTGTATTTCTTTCCATGGGAATATTTGTTATGTATGTTAGTGGATTATGCTAATTTATATGCTAACAATTTATATCATTATCACATGCTTGTGTATCTTGGTTGTTGAGAACGAGTTGCAGGTATACATATTTGGGTTGCATGCTCAACGATGGTCTTCTTTGTACTTTATGACGAGGTAGGAACCTAACCTTTTCTTGTTAAAATTTCATTTATATATCCTACTTGATATTAGAGTTGATTTATGGGTGTCATTCCTTTCATTTTGGTTTTCCCCTCACCATAGAGATATTTTCCTCGTAACAGAATTAGAGACTCCATTGGGGAGATCTCCTTTTTGGGGTATTGGGTGCTTTTCTTCTTTATTTTCTCTTTGTTTTCCTGATTTTCTTTGTCTCCTACTACTTGGCAGCCTGTATGACGCCGACGCATGCAACTTTCACAACCCACAGGTCGAAAGGTCCACGTCAACATAGGATATTTCCTTTACCACTGGCCCGAAGAACTCTGAAACGTTCTTCTATCTCCCTATCGAGAAATCTGCACCCACAACAAATCCCCGTGGGATCCCCTCTTTGCACTTAGGAGATCGGATTTCGCGACTTCGTGAATCCAATGGCCAGGCGTTGGTCTCTTGAATCCTTGAAACCCAAAACAGTCAACAATGACCTTTTCCTTCCCTTATCGGGATTTTCCTTATCGCGATTTTGGTGATCGCGGTGTCAAGAAACTTGTCCCCACGACTCTGGAATCGAGATTTTCCGAAACTCCGATACACTCGTGCACTTTGACCTTTCAACGCCACTTCACTTCATCGACATTTCGAACTTCACGGTATCACGAATCCTGATGCAATGTTTTCGGAACTTCACTCCATGAATCTCTGAAATAGCGTGCCACCTGTCTGCTTCGCTAACTTTTGTGGCCCCACGCTGTTCTCTTAGCCTTTGGGATTTCTCGTTTCATGATTTCGCGATTCCCGTTGAAATATTTACGGGATTTCCACCCAAGAAACCCCGATATAGGGATTCTCTTGCGAATCCAATGACCCTCGTGGCTTGGACCTTTGTTCCTACTCCTCCTGAGCTTAGAACCTCTGAGGAATACTCGTCGTATCTCCCTTTCTCCTCTATGAGATCTGATGGCTCACGGGATTTTGCGAATCCTCCTCAGAGAATTTTGATCATCCGTTCCTCCACCAACTTGTCCACTTGGGGCACAAACTTATGACGCCTTCCTAATTCTTCCAGATATAACTTCTGTGTGACCCTTTCAAAAAATTTTAGGCTTTATCCTTCTTGAACTTCCTCATAACTCTGATTCTTAGAGAAGACTCTTGCATGCACTCCTTGCAGCGTCCTTCAGACACTTCCAAGTGCTGAATTTCCTTCAACCCTACGCACACCTGCAGTAGCAATCTCTCGATGCTTCACTCAGGTCCACAACCCTGAGACTTCACTTGGCCTACACACTCCTTGCACGGCTCCTGTGCCCAACTGCACCTTTTGTGTGAATGAGAACAAAAGCTATCCCTATCTGAACTCTTTGTCAATGCACTCCTTGCAGGAACCTGCGTTTAGATAGAGAAACAATTGAATCTCATTCCTGCTTCCTTTCAGACTTTAAAGTCAAAACATGAAATCATATACACAACATATAAAGCAAATGTATAACAGGAAGAAAACATTCATGAGCATATCATTCAACATCAATACACAGAGAACAAACATGAAACCATGATTTTGAATCAAACTCTTTCTATTAATCCAAATATCTATACATGGGTGTTCTTACACAGCTCTCTGCTTCTTCTCTATGCTCTTCTTCCCAATTATGTTACAATACACAATGAGGTTGTCTATATCCTATTTCCCTCTTGCGCTCTAGAAACTGTCTAATCTAGAATTAAATTCTATCTACCTGCATTAACTACTATAAATTCCTTCTACCTACTAAGGACGAGAGAAAATTGCTCAAGGTCCATTTACATTATACAAGTGTGATTCTTCTTAATGAATTCATTTAATATTGCGCATCAACTTCAAGGTAGTTTCAAAAATTTGCGCTGGTGCTTGTCCAACTATATTTGTCTCCCGCGTTGGCTCACTTAAGATGCTCCTGCATCATACTCCCTATCTTGAAAAATTTCATGGGCTCCTGTCCATGAGATCACGCACGGTCTGTCTATGCTTCTGGATCTCTACTTCTTTCTCCCAGCTGGCATATTCAACTGGATGGCCCTTCCACTTGACCAAATATTCAAAGTATTCCTTCCGCCTAGTCTTCTTGCTCACTCTTTTATCCAGTATACACTCCATCTGCGGCTTATCTGCAACTGGCATCTGCTTTGTCCATTGGATCACTGGTTGCTCATTTTCTACTTCCCCAGCCTTATATGGGTAGAAATCTTAGATATTGAATATCGGAGAAATTCAGATCCCATCGGGTAATTCAATCTCGTAAGCATTTGCCCCAAATTTCTTCAAGACCCTACATGGTCTGATTTTCTTCATCTTCAGCTTATTATATGTTCCTCTCGGGAACCTTTCCTTTTTCAAATGTGCTAGAATCAAGTCACCAACCTCAAACTAAATTTGTCTTCTATGTTGATCTGCTCTACGCTTATATTCCTGACTTGAATTCTATAATCACTCCTTCACCTGGCTATGAAGTTCTTTCATCGCCTCTGCGAATTCTTCTGCACTAGAACTCCTAGTCGCAGTCTATTTTGAATCTCTCAGTTCAGAAATTCCTCTCGGCTGCATGCCATAGACAACCTGAAATGGACTCTGCCCTGTGCTCCTATTAACTAAATCATTATAAGTAATCTCTACCTGGGGTAATATGTGGTCCCATTGGCTATGGTGCTCTGTCTCTAGGCTCCTCAGCAAGTCTCCTAGACTTCTGTTCACCACTTCTGTCTGTCCATCTGTCTGAGGATGATAAGCTGAACTAAATGACAAGTTAGTTCCCAGCTTCTTCCATAAGGTCCTCCAAAAATTCCCTATGAACTTATTATCTCGATATGAAACTATACTTCTTGGCAAACCATGAAGTCGAATGACTTCTTTGAAAAACAGATTCGCAATGTGAGTTATGTCACTGGTTTTCTGAGATGGAATGAAGTGTGCCATGTTGGAAAGTTTATCCACCACCACAAAGATTGAATCAAAACCTCTTTGCATTCTCGGCAACCCCAATACAAAATCCATGCTAATTGCATCCCATGGCCTTTCAGGTATGGGAAATGGTTGATATAACCCCGCATTCTGTCTTCTTCCCTTCAAATGTTGGCAAACTCTGCATTTGTCCACGAATATTTTGACATCTGTTCGCATTCCCAGCCAAAAATATGACTCAATCAACTTTGTGAATGTCTTGTTGTGATCAAAATGTCCTGCCAATCCTCCACTGTGTTTCTCCTTCAGCAGATTCTCCCTCATGGAGCATTTCGGAATACACAGTTGATTACCCTTAAACAGTAATCCTTCCTGGATCATGTATTATGTCCATTGGCTTCTATCTCTGAGAATTGGATTCTCAGTTGCTTCATGCACCTCTTTAAAATCCCGATCATCTGCATACATGTTCCTGAGATCATCAAAACCCAACGTTTTGACTTTGAACTCCTGCAACAACAAACACTTCCTGCTCAAAGCATCAACAAATTTGTTAACAGTACCAGAAATATGTTTAATCACAAAAGTGAAATTCTACATATATTCAAACCATTTAACATGTCTCTGATTCAATTTTTCTTGTTGAGTCACAAACTGCAATGCATGATTGTCACTGTACAAGACAAACTCCTTCGGGATCAAGTAATGCCTCCATTTCTTCAATGCCTGTATGATAGAAAAAAAATCCTTATCATAAGTGGAGTATTTCACTTTTTCTTCATTCAACTTCTTGCTGAAATATGCTATTGGCCTGTCTTCCTGACTCAAGACTGCCCCGATTGCAAATCCACTTGCATCGCATTTCACTTTAATGTCTTTAGGAAATCCGACAACACCAAAACTGGTTGTTCTGTAATATTCCTCTTCAACAAATTAAAACTTTTCTCAGCCTCTTCTATCCAGTGAAAATATTTGTGTCTTTTCTTCATTGTATCCATCATCGCTGCACTAATTCCATTGAAATTCCTAATGAGCTTTCGATAGAAACTAGCCAATCCGTGGAAACTTCTCACCTCAAATATGTTCTTCAGTGATGGCCAATTCTTGATTACCTCCACCTTGTCTGGATCCATCCTCAACTCATTTGCAGAAATAACAAATCCCAAGTAAATAAGCTATGTCTTCATGAATGAGGACTTCTTCATGTTTATCAATAGTTTCTCCTACTGTAGTTTTTGCATCACTGTAGCCAAATGCTTTAGATGTTCTACCACTGTTTTACTATAAACTAGTATGTCATCCAAATACACAATGGAAAATTTCTTGATGAACTCGCTCAGGACTTCGTTCATCAACCTCATAAAGGTACTTGGTGCATTTGTTAAGCCAAATGGCATAACAAGCCATTCATACAACCCTTCATTAGTTTTGAATGTTGTCTTCCACTCATCACCTTCTCTCATGCGGATTTGATGATAACCGCTTTTCAAATCAATCTTTGAAAAATACTTTGCTCCACTCAAGCAGTCCATCAGATCATCCATCCTTGGCAATGGAAATATGTACATGATGGTTATCTTGTTAATCACCCTCGAGTTAGTACACATTCTCTAGCCTCCATCTTTCTTCGAGCTGAGTACTGTTGGAACAGCACATGGACTCAAGCTTTCTCTGACCAAACCTTTGTCCAACAAATCCTGGACTTGTCTTTTGACCTCTTCATTCTCTTGCGGCATCAATCTCTACGCAAATTTATTTGGCAAACTGGCTCCTAGTATGAGATCAATGTGATGACTCACACTTCTGTTTGGTGGCAACAAACGAGGTAATTCGTCCACTACTATATCAGCGAACTCTTCCAGCAGTTCCTAAATCTCTTCTGGTAAATCATCCACCCTTGTGTTGGTCAAAACAATCTTCGGTTTTCTGACCACAATGAACTGTGGATCCTCCTTCTTCTTAACCTCTGTAAGAAGTTCCTTCCCACTCATGAGAAGTACAATGTTGCTTACTTTAGGCTTCACCTCCTTATCCTTGATCGGAAGCAACATGTGAGTTCTCCCATTCTTCTCTAGGGTGTATGTGTTCATTCTCCCATCATGAATCAAATTCCTGTCATATTGCCATGGTCTACCCAGCAATAGATAACAAACATCGATGGGAATACCATCAAATAATATCTTATCATTATATCCTCCTATCTTAAATTCAACTAAACATTGTTTAGTGACAATTACCTGATGTCCTTTCTGTAGCCACGAAATTCTATATGGGCTTGGATGATCAATCGTCTCCAGCTCCATCTTTTCTACCATCTCTGTAGAAATGAGATTATCTGTGCTACCACTGTCTACAATGGCCTTGCATACCCTATCCTTGGTCTTGCAAGTAGTCTGGAAAATTCTGGTTCTTTGGAATGAACTCTCCACCTCCTTCTCTGGTGTCAAAAGATATTTTCGCATCATCAACGATCTTCCGCCTTCAACGTCTTCTGCCTCAACATCCCACCTCTGTGCTTTGGTGATGTGAGCTTCTCCACTCTCTTTCTTTTTGTCTAGACACTCATAAGACTTGTGCCCATTCTTTCCACATGTGAAGCATGTTATTACTCCACCTCTTCCTCTTCCTCTACCTCTAGTACGAGGAAAAGTGTTATTATCATCATAATCTCCTCTTTGCTCAAAATGTTGCCCTCTCTGTTCAGCATATTTCCCTCACTGTGAAATTCCACCTCTCTCAGCTCGAGTCTGAGGTTTCTTCCAATCCTCCTTGGGCTTCTGATATTTATCCTGGGAAACTGATTTGCCTCTTGGCTGACTTCTACCTCGACCTCTCTGACCCTGCTTTCAGCTCAGCTTCTCTTCTACTTTCAGAGCCATCTGATAAGCATCCTCCACCATTCGGATGGTTACCATGCTCGTCTCATCCTGAATGTCATATCTCAGACCATTCAGATATCTAGCAACCTTTTCATCATCGCTCTCCTGATGACCTACCCTGATGTTCAGCCTATAGAATTCCTCAGTGTATTCTTTCATTGTCATCAGCTTCTGTCTCAGGTTCTGCATCCTCCTAAACAGAGTAATCTGGTAATCCCTGGGGATAAATTTCACCTTCATCTTCGTGATCATTATGTCCCAGCTCTTGATCTTCTGCCTACCCTTGCAACATCTGTCAACTTGTAGTTCATCCCACCACAATGTTGCATGTCCCTTTAATCTTGTGATAGCATGCTTGACTTTCTTGTCTTCTTCGACATCTTCATAGTCAAAGTATGTGTCCAAGGATCTAATCCAATATAGAAGCTCCTCTGCATCCAGATTTCCCTCATAAAATGGAATGTACATCTTCACTCTTGCACCCATTCTTGCAATAGCTTTGATCAAACGTTCATTTGATGCATCTTTAGCTACAACTTCCTCTTCAGGTTCAACCTCAATCTCACTTTCAAAATCACTAATATCCCTAGCACTGACTGTACATCTTTGTGTTGTCTCCATGTCTTCGAGTCTAGCTCGTAGATCATGCATTTATCTCTCCATAGCTGGATCAGTCATCTGCCTGCCTCTTCTTCTCGGCATTTCCCTCTCCTCTGGTGGATCGGGTGTTTGCCTATCCCTTCTCCTTGGTAGCATGGTGAATTCTCTTTCTTCTCTGCTACAGAAAGCAAAGAACCTTTTTATGCTATGATACCAAACTTGACGCCGACGCATGCAACATTCACAACCCGCAGGTCGGAAGGTCCATGTCGACATAGGATCTTTCCTTTACCACTAGCTCAAAGAACTTTGAAACGTTCTTCTATCTCCCTATCGGGAAATCTGCACCCATAGAAAATCCTCATGGGATCCCCTCTTTGCACTTAGGAGATCGGATTTCGTGACTTCGTGAATCCAATTGTCAAGCGTTGGTCCCTCAAATCCCTGAAACCCGAAACAGTCAACGCTGACCTTTTCCTTCCCTTATCGAGATTTTCCTTATCATGATTTCAATTATTGCGGTGTTGAGAAACTTGTCCCCATGACTCTCGAATCCTAATTTTTCGAAACTCCGATACACTCGTGTGCTTTGACCTTTCAATGCCACTTCACTTCATCGGCATTTTGGACTTTGTGGTATCGCGAATCCTGATGCAATGTTTTCGAAACTTCACTCCACAAATCTCCGAAACAGCGTGCCACCTGTCTGCTTTGTTGACTTTTGTTGCCCCACGTCATTCTCTTAGCCTTCAGGATTTCGCGTTTTGTGATTTCACGATTCCCATTGAAATGTTTATGGGATTTCCACCCACAAAACCCCGATATAGGGATTCTCTTGCGAATCCAATGGCCCTCGTGGCTTTGATCTTCAGTCCTACTCCTCCTAAGCTTAGAACCTCTCAAGAATACTCATTGTATCTCCCTTGCTCCTCCGTGAGATCTGATGGCTCATGAGATTTCGCAAATCCTCCTCAGAGAATTTCGATCGTCCGTTCCTCCACCAACTTGTCCACCTGCGGCAGAAACTTACGACGCCTTCCTAATTCTTCCAGATATAACTTCTGTGTGACCCTTTTGGTGATTTTTAGGCTTTATCCTTCCTGATCTTCCTCATAACTCTGAGTCTTAGAGAAGACTCTTGCGCACACTCCTTGCGGTGTCCTTCAGACACTTCCAAGTGTTGAATTTCCTTCGACCCTGCGCACACCTGCAGCAGAAGTCTCTTGATGCTTCACTCAGGTCCACAACCCTGAGACTTTGCTTGGCCTGTGCACTCCTTGCACGGCTCCTATGCCCAACTGCACCTTTTGTGTGAATGACAACAAAAGCTATCCCTATCTGAACTCTTTGTCAACGCACTCCTTGCGGAAAATTCGACTGCACTCCTTGCAGGAACCCGCGTTCAGATAGAGAAACAATTGAAACTCATTCCTGCTTCCTTTCAGACTTCAAACTCAAAACATGAAATCATATACACAACATATAAAGCAAATGTATAACAGGAAGTAAACATTCATGAGCATATCATTCAACATCAATACACAGAGAACAAACACGAAACCATGAATTTGAATCAAACTCTTTCTATTAATCCAAATATCTATACATGGGTGTTCCTACACAACTCTTTGCTTCTTCTCTATGCTCTTCTTCCCAATTATGTTACAATACACAATGATGGTGTCTATATCCTGTTTCCCTCTTGCGCTCTAGAAACTGTATAATCTAGAATTAAATTCTATCTACCTGCATTAACTACTATAAATGTCTTCTACCTACTAAGGATGAGAGAGAATTTCTCAAGTTCCATTTACATTATACAAGTGCGCTTCTTCTTAATTACTTCATTTAAGATTGCGCATCAACTTCAATGTAGTTTCAAAAATTTGCGCTAGCGCTTGTCCAGCTGTCTTTTGCTCCCGCACTGGCTCGCTTGCGATGCTCCTGCATCACTGTAGTTTTCCTTTTATCTATGTTTCTTAGCCTAACCCTTGCCCTGGTAGTGTCTTCTTTGACATACATGAGTTTTCTTCCTTCAGGGCATGTGCATACGCGAGCTATCTTCCTTTAAGGAATGCACACTATTTTATGAGTCTTTTTGGCTGACTTTAGTGACTGTTGGGTGAGTTTTTTATGCAGACCCCCTCCCTCACCTAGGGTCCACTTGACCTCTCAATTAAGGATCATTTATAATCAGAATTTGGATCAGCTCCTTGGGCCCTGTTGAGCCCCCAAAATCCTTTACACATGTCCTTCACCTAAGGTGCAGGTCCTACAAAAGATCCGCAATATATTTTACTAATCCTCTTCTCCTTTGAAACAAAGTTTGGGTTTCTAGCCCTCTTCCTCAAGCCAACTCTTCATATGGCCAAATACTGGGATGAGGTGCTAGTCAATAGCGCACTATTTCAGTGCCTCGATGATTTATCCAAGCCCCGTTTCTTTTAAAAATTAAAACTGGCCTTAGCCCCATTTCTTTTAAAAATTAAAACTGGCCTTAGCCCCGTTTCTTTTAAAAATTAAAACTGGCCTTAGCCCTTTTTCCTCCAGCAATAATATCATGTGACCGAGGGTTGTGGCTGATCCCCAAGACAAAAGGTGCTAATTGGAACTTCTCCCTTTGACGATTTACCCTTCCCCTTAACTCTGTCGAATACGCAAATCTTGCGAACTACCAAAACAATGGGCAATAATATCAACGGTCCACAATGAGTATCGAGATCGATGACTCAGATTATGGTTTCCTGGCTTCGACAATTTCTTCGCAAACCCTTTTCCACAATTCTCCCAGATCGTTGAAACAGACTTAAGTCGAGTCTCATATCAATGGTACACAATTCTTCGATCGATGGATGGTCTAGATCAATCCCCTTCTGGCTTTGACGATTTCCTTTGGCTACACCAACTTGCATACAATGCTTACAAAGTGTCAGGCATCCAAAAGGAGTAGATATGAAGACCCCTATTCCTCCATGTGTCCCCCTCAAAGGGATGACTAGGATTGAATTCAGCCTTCAGGCCTTCACGACATCCCAGCACTGAACTATATTATTTTTTCTCTGAAGACTTTATCAACACCTATATAAGTGTTGGCTCAGTGTACTCCTTACATGGGTCTTCTCCTGAGTCCTAAACTCTCCAGGCTCACTATTTCACTCCTTGTACCTCTTGCAAAATTTTTCTCCAGAGTATTTAGTTACTCTGGTCCTCCTTCTCCTCCAACTAGATATCAGAGTGTTCAGTAACTTTGATAAGTATTCTTCTGGGTGTTCAACAACCCTGATAGGCATTCCCTGGAACTATTCCTTCTGAGCTTCATAATGGTTCTAGTGTTCCCACCTGGCATGCTCTCTCTCTGAACTCGACACAGAATTCAAGTGCATTCCTTGCACTGGCTTCACAGAGTTTCAATACTCTGGTGTGCACTCCTTGCACGAGCCTAAGAGCCCAAAACTACTCAGAAATCCACAGATAGGGAAATCTATCTAATTCTTGCAAATGAAACCTATTTTCATACATCTATAAAATACATGAATAAATGCATAAAAATATCCAGAGAATAATCATTCAACACACATAAAAGCAAATACACCTCATATGCAGGAAAAACTGCTTTTGTATTATATATGAATGCTTATGTACAAGATTTAAAAAGGTTGGATTGCTACAGATTCTTCAACACTTTCTCACCTCTCTTGAGCTCTCTCTACTCACTCATTAACAACTAACTAACTCAATTTTGAAAAAAAATATCTTTTGCCAAAAGAGGGGCTCCTTGAGCCTTCCCTACATCCACCTACTCACATTGAATTGCATTGAATTACATTCAATGGCAATCTAGTCTTAATCAGATCTAGATCCCTCCTACTTTCAGCCATTAAAGGAGACCCTATATATTACAATAACTCTCATGTACAAAGACAGTGGCTCGGATTTCCTTGAGCCTTCAAACATTTAATACATTTAATTTCATTTAAAAAATTTAAATTGGGTTCAAAATGACAGGGTTGGCACCTCTCTTTCCTTAGAACTCATTCCTCCTTGTGTTATGATGTTCTTCTTTGCTAGTGTTGATGAGATGGAGAGATGCTCCTACATCATACTCTCGCACTGACAAAATCATGAGCTCCTTCTCATGGCTCCCTTGCTGCTGAGGTTTTGATCCTATAGGATCCCAAATATGTATTTTGAGTTGTCCATCTGTTCCTCTCCCATGTCGTTGTTGTTGTCTTGCTGCTACAGGTTCTCATCCATTTATCTTCCTCTTGTTGTTGATTGTCTCCTTTTCTTCTCCCATCATCAACCTCCTTATTTCTTCAATCTCCTTATCCAGCTAGTCCACTCGTTGATTCTTATTTTGCAGTATACTCTGCTGCATCGCTTCTTCATCATCCAATTCTAGCTTAAATTGTTGGATGTGTTGACTCTACACCATTACCCTCTCCTCTAGGGCCTCCAATTATTCACATAGATCAATGGGCAGATCATATTGATCTCCCATTTTGATTTCATCTCCTATGGTATTATCTTGCCACTCCACTATAGATTCCACTTCTACAACCATTTTATTGAGTTGTTGCTCAACCATCTCCTCTAATAATTCTCTTTATGTCAGGGACTCCAACTCCTGATACAGATCAACAAAATCTATGTTGTCTCTTGTTCTCTCCTCTATTGCAGACTTAATTTTTGCAGTCATCTCCTATTCACGTCCCTTCTTAAAAATTTTGAGCAATTCTGTTGAATTCTCTTCTTCTCCTTCTATCTCCTGGGAAGATATCAATGATTGATCCTGCTCCTCTTTGATAGTCTCTGTTGGTTGTCTCTCATCTGCTGCAACATCATCATGTGCAGTAGCCTCTACTAGGCTACTTGGCAAGAATATGTTGATTCCCCCAATGATTAGAATGTGCTTATGATCCTCCTCCACTGCCAACATTTCTTATTGATATGAACTGTCCTCTGATTTCATGAGACTCTTAGATAGTCTCATCTCATTTTCCTTTCCCACCTGGGAATTGGAGTTTTTGACCTGCCCTCCTGGCATTATATGATATCTTTAACTAATCTAATATTATTTACCTCCTACAAATCTTCATTATCACCTCTCCCCACCTGGAAGTTTATGATATCTTCAGCTGATATCTCTTCCTCATCATTGAGGTTCCTTCCAACCTTTGGTTCACAATGTAAACCAGTTCCTCCTCTATGGCACTGAGGGTTTAAACATGCCTCAGCCACCTCCTCAAATTTTTCTTCTACCTTCTGGAAATCAATTGTTGGATAGGCCACTTCACTTTTCTCTTCAAGGGCCACTCATACCTCCAAATTCCTTGTGATTCTTGATGCATCTTCAACATTAGCCTATTGAGCTCTGTTCTCATCTCCTCGATCTCTTTATCCCTTTTCTCTTTTCTCACCTGCTTAAGGTCTTTTCTCTAACCCCATTTCCGGACTTCAATAGCCATCTTCCTCCAATGCCTTTAAGAATGCAAATGGTTCTTCTGGATCAACCCACATGGTTGTCTACTTTTCCTGCTATGCAACTGAGAGAATCACTAGATTTCTCCTACAACCCTCCTAGTTGTCTCCTTTATGTTTCACACCCTGCAACAATATTTACATAGCATCACACCATGTCTTCTCCTCTCCTTCATGTTGTATACATATAAAAACAAGATCTGATACCACTTGATGCAGACCCCCTCCCTCACTTGGGGTCCACTCTACCTCTCGGTCAAGTATCGTTTGTAATCAGGAGCTGGATCAGTTGTTTGGGACCTACTGATCCCCAAAAATCCTTTACATAGGTCCTTCACCTAAGGCACAGGTCCTACAAAATACCTACAAGATATTTTACTAAGTCCCTTCTTCTTTCAAAAATATTTCGGGCCCCTAGCCCTATTCCTTGAGCCAACTCCTCATATGAACAAAGACTGTGACCAGGCGCTAGTCAATAGCACGCTATTTCGGTGACTCGATGATTTCTCCAACCCCCTTTTCTTTTAAAAATTAAAATTGTCCTTATCCCCTTTTCTTCCAACGACAATAGCATGTGATCGAGGGTCGTGATTGAGCGCCAAGAGAAAAGGCACTAATTGGCACTTCGCCCTTCGACGATTTACCTTTCCCCTTAACTTTGTTGAATACGCAAATCTTGAGAATTGCCGAAACAATGGGTAGTAAGATCAACGATCTTTAATGAGTATCGAGATCGATGGCTCAAATTATGTTTTCTAGGATTCAGTGATTTATTCACAAAGCCTTTCCCACAATTATCCCAGATCATCAAAAATAACTTACGTCAAGTCTTAGATCGACAATACACAATGCTATGACCAATGGACAGTCTAAATCAATCCCCTTCGGGATTCGACGATTTCCTTTGGCTACACCAACATGCGCACAATGATTACAAAGTTTTGGGCACCGAAAAGGAGTAGATCTGATGGCCGCTCCTCAGCAGACCGGAAGA
>CBVK0102739365.1:0-13800 GCA_900067695.1 Picea abies
AAAACCCCGACTGAAAATTGGTTCGCTGTGGCATATGCCCCTAATGTCCCAGCTATTTCCATTGTGAACTATTCATTCTTCTTGTCCTTCCCATCAGTCATAACTTTGTATTTCTTGACTGTTGATTCCCCTTCCTGATAGAATTCTCTCTTTACCACTATCTTTCTCTTCTTATCGAAGAAGAACTCATTTGGAGGGAGCTCTTTCACCCTTGTAGGCCTCAATTATTCATTTAATATCCACCCTCTCTCAATATTTCCCTTAGTTGACTCCAAGGGAGTAACTAATGTGCTAGGATCTCTGATTTGCTTCACTTATTGTCCCATAGTAGTAACCGAACTCTGCTTCTTTAGCGGTTTGGGAGTCTTTATCTCTGCTTTCGGACCCTTAGTTTTCTCTCCCTCGTCCTGGTGTTTTTCTTGACCGGGAGTCACATCCTTGGAGCCTTCGGCATCTTTTTGTTTCACCTCCGCTGTACTCGGATGCTCATCCCGTAATACTGTTGAAAGACAACTGCGTCGATGTTCTTGGAATTTCAGAACATCAGCCCTCTCTTCAGGTGCCAAGGTTTGTATCTGAGCTAAAATCTTGACATAAGATCTTGCACCTCGGAAAACTTCATCCGAGGGTGAATTTTCTTTTTCAAACTTCTTGAGTTTGTAACTGGCCAAATGATTACTCTCGACCCTTTGTGGATCGTGCTTCTTGAATTCAATAAGGACCAACTTTAGGTCTTCCAGGGTTGTTGCCTTAGCTTTAGCATGCCTGAAATCTAACAAAGAATATGAATTTAAATGAATAGGAAAAGGTGGCCATACCTTTTTCGAGTATCCCTTAATCTCCTTGCTGATACCACCGATTACTGTTTGTCTAGCAACCTCATGAAAAGCCATCTTGTCAGGAATGAATAATGGCAATGCATTCGAGGGAACAAAAGCCCCGAAAACTCTGAGATATGAGAATTCGACTTCTACATACCAGTCAGTTATGATGCTCAAATTTGTTACTATACTGTCTGAGATACTGGGTGGTGGGTGGCCGAAAATAGTGACATGCAGCGGTACCATCACCTAGTTGAAGATTTCATATACAAAATATGTCGCCTTATTTTCCCACAATTTTGAATGATAGACGTGGACGGGCTCATCCTCTGCTGGAGTCCAACTCTAGCTCATTAAGGGAAATGGTGTTAGAAATCACACGGTGTCCATAATGTATGTAGACATAAAAAATGAAGAAATCTTTCTGCTCTCTTTCTGCACCCGATACTCTGTAACCCGACTGGTCAAGCTATCAGACAACATTTTCACCCAGTTGAAGGAACAGACTTCGGCGACTTGATGTATTAGAGGCACCCATTGAAGAAATAAATGTGATGTGTCCTCTCTCCCATATAACATGCATGTCATCATAGCTACATACTTGAACTGTGGTTCCAACGAAGCTATTGAATATACACCATGACTGTCTACCCTGAACTTCGCAGGGTGCCAAACCGAATCTCTTATTAAACTAGACATAGTCTTTTCATACTGCACACATTCCTTCTGCTTGAATTCTTCCAAGAATTCAGCATCATATGTAAGGTCGGACGCTGTGGGAAACTTGTACATATCTTGTAGATGTTCAGGTCTGAAAGTCCCGATGGAGACCTTCTGCTCATTCATGATGGTTCTGGCTGGTATGTCCACATGGTCTAATGCCCATCGGACCATATCATAATAGGGGAGCAATCGTGGCCTGGACGCAACCTTATGCATTCCTGATTGAATGACGATCTTATATTTGGTGGTTATGTCATCTTTTTCATTGTCACTGGAATCATCAGAATAATCCACTAATTCGACCTGTAGAACATCAGAAACGAACGACCAGTTTGGGACAAAGTCGACACTTCACGGTGAAGTATCAGTGACATTGTCCAAACCTTGTCCCAAAACCTCAACACTGGCTTTGGATGCTTTTCATGAGGCCATGACGGGAGATCCTGCTTTAGCTCTTCTGTGATAAAAATATGTATACATACAGAAGTTAGCTCGCTAAGAAAGTGTGCTCTGCGTAATATAGAAATGAAATTGTTATACTGAATAACAACTCTATATATTTGAAAAAACGGTACTTTTTAGAACAGATATATCAAATCATGTTTAGAAATAAATTTAGCAATAAAAACCCAATCTTTATTTGTCGATTTGCCTTATTTCTAATTAATGCCATAAATTTTGGCAGTTCGAAATGTCAGTCGGTGTAAGGAATAATTAAGACTGCTTCGTAAACTGTGCAAGCATCAAAACAAGGAAGATATTGATTTAGCTTAATTAATCCGATTTTACCGAAGTTAATTAATCTTTCGGTACTCGTTGTATCAGGAATTTTTTCTTTAACCTTTTGAACCTCTAACACCCGAAATTGCGATGATTGACTTTGGTTAATAAAAACGTAATTGTGATTAGGTTCTTAATTGATTACGTAATTATTTATATCTCCATATCGTTACTCGGAGCTTCGAAGGTATAACTTCCAGGAAGTTTGCATGCTGATTCGCGAAACCGCGAAATCATGATGATACTCTTTAACTAAAAGGGAGGATAATAATGGATTAAGTGTTTAATTAATTATGTTTGTATCTTTATCGCGACTTCGTGACTCGGGCTTAGACAATGTAGCTTTTTAAAAGAGAACATGTTGAGTGGAGAATTTTCGACATTACTTAACCATCGCTTATCTTTTACCTTTAACCTTGACACGGGTTACTAACATAAGGACTTCATGGTTTCAACTATCGGGGTTATGAAAATAATACTTTTGGACGTAGTGAACGCTGAGGTGCGAAAACCCAATGATGTTTAATCGTGATTTAGGAAAATTTTATTCCCGTTACTATCCTGGGTAAAATTTTAAAGCAATTTCATCGTTTCATTGCTCGGGACTTGTGAACTATGTGATCTATATCATCCAACATACAAAATCCTGAGGTAGAACAAAAGGGGGAAATTTTTTTGCCGAAAAGTAGAACTCGCCTCAAGAGTACAATAATTATCATTGCTTGCGTAATAAGACTTCAGAGATTTTGAAACCTCAGGTGGAAAATACAAAAACTATCTTTCGATTTTGAGCATTAAGACATGAAATTCGAGATGGGATAGAAAAAAACAAAGGCGACTCCAACACCTAGACTTTTAATTTTCGTGTTGGGTGACATTTTATTAAGGAAATTGTTTTAAAAATTTATTATCACATTATTCGTCCTAAGGCCATATAGGTTCATTCATTTATCATTAACAACGTGACATGCCCTCCAAGACGCACTAGGTGATCCAAGGTTGTCACTCGCCTCATTTGTTTCCCTTGCATGACATGTCCTCTAGAACGCACTACGTTCTCCAAGGGTGCCACTCACCTCTTTCAATTTTTCTTGCGTGACATGCCCTTCAGGATGCACCACGTGCTCTAAGGGTGTCACTTGCCTCTTGACTGACTTGGTATACATAAAAAACCCCTAGAGTCAATAATCCACCAGGTGAAGTTGTGAGAGACTAAGCTCCTCTAAGGAATAAGGCCCTCGCCTTATTGAGCGCCCCTTAGAATCATTATGAGTGACTGTCGTAGTCTTCCCTCACAGCATCGTGGGTCATCTCAAACTAGGTAAATGTTAACCTATAGTTTGAGCCACGACGAGAGTACTTGTAGGTTGTGGAAGGGTTGTTGTCCACACCTCTCCCTCAACATCTCTGGTAGTCATGCATGACCCCTCTACTCCACATGTGAGTCTGGTCGGCAAGCTATCATCAGCCTACATCATCAACGAATCATGTCATAAATACATCCATATCATATCATCTAATCAAATGCACTAATATCACATATAAAACAATCTAAACCCATTAGTTCACTCCCCGTCTCGTTCTAGAGTCCAAGGGGTTCCATCACTACCTCTGCATCCTCAAGGTCTGAAATCTTGCACACTCATTGAAACTGATTCAATAGCACATATCAATGTCAATGCAACAAAACAACATGACATCAACCCATAAAGTCTCATAATCATAATCAGATTCCGAGTAGTATAATAATTTGGATCACTTGCAAGAAAGTGTCCTCAAAGAATAAATTCACTCAGTGCACGCAAGAGTGGGATGTTACACATACTTAGGCCTTCCATCATCATTCCCAACCATATGTTCTTCAACAACTGGAGATGTAACCGATGCCACTCCAACATAACAAACGTTGGCCCAAATTATGAATGGGAAGGGTTCATTGATGTAGCTAAGAATGGTGTTCTACCATTATATTTGTGCCGACAAACAACACTATTAAACTACATAATTAATCCCCTCATCTGTAGTGAGGACACTAACATCACTGAACCTTCTACATACAACCTTTTCAAGGTTGCATATATCAAACTGCCAACTTTTTTCTTTGAACTACATCTCATTCCCATTCGATAGAGTGGACACCTTCTCGAATAGTTGGGTCAACGTCTTTCTTGTCCATTATCACTTACAAAAGTTCCATTAAATACATCAAAACCCATTCTACTCAGGGTTTGAACCTGTCCACTTCATCTCCCTCTCACTTATTTACAACACAACGATCAAAATGCTAGGTGTCATGCATCTGTAGTAATGCTTTCACAACGAGTTTATAAAAAATAAAAACACATATTTACCAACTCCATAAGATCTATGTCGATACCAATGGTATATTCCATGTGGTGGGGGAATTCCATGTCTCTACTATAACTAATCTTCACACATTCTATGGGTTGGGGAGAAAAATCGTCAACTGAACAGTGTGTCAATTCTCACAAGATGACAATATGCATATTGGGAAATCTTGTCAGTGCATCTCCTACACTACTAACCACACATAGGACTACATCCTTAAACTCTCATTGTTCCTAGTCTCTCCATGAGATGAGATACATTGATATGTTATTACAATAATGAGTGTTCCATATATAGAGAAAATATGGTGACCATCCATGAAAGGATGTGTCTCTTGGATAATCAATAACTACATGTTTATTATATATATGTATACCTTGTATTATAAATATCATGTTATGTGTGTGTGTGTGTGTGTATTTATATCTAGAATAATTCCTTCCCGATGTTGTCCAAATGTCAACAAATAAGTGGTACTATAGAACTTTCTTCGGACATGAAAAAATGATTTTTTTTTTCTATTTTGCATATTTGTTTCAAGAAAAAAGAGGGCCACAACGCCCTAGAAAATGTGTACATATTTTTGTATAGAATTTGTAGAAAATAGTTGTAGATATGAGTTTCTGTTGAAAAAAAAACAATTTAAAAGATTTACCTGATACAAAGTTTGAAAAGTGAAGTTATGGAGATTTTAAAATATGCAAATTTTCAAGGTTTTTCCACAAAACTTGGCATTGAATTTTCCCCAAAAAATTGCATATCTCTTTTTATCTTTCAAAATTATCCCATTTCAAAAAATAATTGTTTGAATAAGAGCTCTGGAAGTGAAGATATCACTGATTTAAAATACTTGATTTTATGGCTTTTCACGACGACAATGAGACTGCAGAGATCATAGTTTTTTGACATGGTGCTTAGATTGCTACCATATTAGTGTCATTGGATAGAGAATTTTAATATATTTATTTTTCTATATTATATTTGGTGTTTCAAATATATATTTGTTGTTGACTCCTCATGGAAATTCGATGGGAGTTTGAAGCCCTCACAACAGGTGTTAAAAATATTCATGAGATCACATTTGCAATGCAAGAGGTATTTATTATATAAGACATCATGGATGAATACAAGAAAGAAATATATTCTTGGTCTCATTGGGAGGTTAAATGTGGTGATTGGTATATAGATAGGTATAACATGGATGTCATCAACCATTATGTCATGGATGAATATAATCAAGAAACTTATGATTGGTCGTATTGGGAGGCCAAATGTTATTATTGGTATATAGATGGTTTTCATTTCCTGGATGAAAAAAACTTTCACCTTCTATTGATGAATCCAATCCACCTTATGTAGAGAACATATTGGAGAGATCTGATTCATATTCTTCTTCAATTTTCTTCTTCTCCATTAGTAGTGGATGATTTTTTGGCCAACTCTACATATTTGGATCCACATGACCGATGTAGAAATTTGGAACACCATTTTAAACTGCCTATTGTATCCAAGTATCTTCAAAGGGGAGTGAAAATGATCACATGGACATGGGACCCTCATTTATAGTGGGTCTTGGACTACTTCAACATGGTGGTTATAAATTTTACATAGGACCCTGGTTCTCCATCCTACTTCATTATTATGGTCCACACTTTTCCATGGGACCCAAGTCGAATAATAGTAGATAGGTATTTTTATGTATGGAGTCCATTATTAGTAATTAAGGCCTAGTGTGAACATAACAAATGTAAGAGGGATTACTAGAAGGTTCCTCATCTAGAATGTTCTTAGATGGTAGGTAAGATTATATAAAGGGGACTATATGAGAAATGTATTAGGAAAGTTGAAAATTATTGTATTTAGAGTGGTAGATCATTAGGAGGTTTCCCCCTCAAAGAGGAAAGTGAACAAGAGTGGATCCCTTCCTCAATAGGATCTATTCTATGAATTTTCCCTACCCTAAGGGTTTATATAATAATAATAAAGTGTCGGATTATTCAATATTTTTTTTGTATATCTTGTGGTGTTTTTGTATTCAGATCTTTTTTACTTATCATCTACCCTGATCACCTTGATGGAAAGGTCATATCCCCTACCTTGAGAGAGAGAGAAAGAGAGAGAGGGAGGGAAAGACAAAAATATCTAAGGGTTTTTGTGAGGGGGGAACTAAGAGAGGGATATATAAATAGAGGAAGGAAGAAGAAGGAAGGTGTAGAGGGAGGAGAAGAGAGGGTGGAAGAGAGAGAGAGGGAGTGGAGGAGAGAGGTGTATACACACACAAAATAGAGAGAGAGGGAGAGAGATCATGACAAGACATAAATGGGGAGAGAGAGGTGAGGAATAGAGGGTCTCAGAACCATAAGGTTTTTAAAATACCACACAGATGCTAAAAGTCAAAACTACACATGTGCCATGAGTTAGCACAACACATCGCCAAGTTTCAACACATGTGCCAACTAATGATCTACTATGTGTGCCAACTAGTTTTGTACTACATGCAATGAATTGTAAAGTTTGCATGCATTCCAAATCCTCGAATATGTTCAATAATGATTGTAACAACTTTTGTAACAACCAAACTAGTCATGTAAAGGTTATGAGTGAGCTGGAAAGGTTTTGGTTATTTCCACACTCTAATAGAGATAAGGGAATTGCGTGCTAATATTTAAGGGTTGGGAACTTTTGGTTAACTAAGAGTTTGTTGTTATGTTAACTATATATGATTTAGAGTTTCAATTAAGAATTCAATTAGTTCTATCTATGTTCTACTTCAGAATTTGTTCAGGTGATGTTGTGTGAATATGAGAGAGAAATTAGATCGATATATGAGAATATTGTTGGTCTTTGTTTAACTATAAATGCACTCTGAACATGATTCATCCCTCTATGTATGGAAATGCATTTGAATAATGTTGATATTAATCAATGAAACATGAAGCACCTTTATCTCTGTATATCACAAGTTCTAGTTTTAATGTATGTATATTATGTAGTATTATGCGCAACACTTGTACATATGTTATGATTGAATGTGAAATGAATGCATTGTTTTGAGTTGAATTTTTCCTATCTATATTATTCCTTCACGAGTTGCATTAAAACTATGGTCTTTGTCATTCTCATGACATATCGGGAGAGACCTTGTCTAGTCCTCGAAGATTCAATATGATAACTCCTATGGGGTATTTGTCAGTAAATCCTTTTGAACCCTAGGTTTGAAACCCTAAGACAACAACTAGTTATGTTTCTAGGACTTGATGGTATTGCACTACATGTTGAAGGAAGGACATGCCGTGGAAACCTTTCGAGGAGGAAAATCTCACATGATGAGAGACCAAGAATATGAAAATCCACCTCGACCAATTGAAATAAATGTACATATATTCATATATAAGTTAATTTTTTTTTGTTGAGCTTCCTTGTTTATTACATGAGTGAATAAAGAAACAAACAAAGATTCACCCTTTATAGTGAGCCCAAGAACCATTGGTTTAGGAGCAAGTTGTGGTTAATAGATTGAAATATATAGATAATAATCGAGATAGAGCCATTGATTTCTGGTTTGATTGTTTGAATGAAGGGCATATTATTTTTTTTGTTTTTGAATGCAAAAAGTCTTTTAGTAGTGCTGAAAGAATGTTTTCAACCAATCCTAGAAGGAGACTTTTGAAAAAAATCTGTTTGTTGGTCAAGATGTTGCTCGTGGATATGCAATTGATGAAAAAGGACCCATATAAGATAGTAGAATAATCCCCCCTTGTAGGGAGGGGTGGGGGATGGAAAAGAGGGTGAAGAAGAAAATATGAAATAAACTGTGGGTCCAACAGAAGGTATTAAGAACAAGATGAGATGGGGTGATAAAACAATGTATCCAAAAGAGTATAGGAGAAGAATATCCAATAGATACAAAATAAGAGTCGATCTAAGGAGGTGATTCAAGTAGAGAAAAAAATAAAATAAATAAAGGGGTGGTGAATGAGTATTAATATCCAAGATGAAGAGAAGAAAAACCATGCCACAGAGATGTTACAAAGGAATATATGTGCCAAAGAGATGTGTAGAAGAAGAGAGTCAATTGAACATGGGCATCATTTGAAGTGAGGTATAAAGAGAGGATACTGGAAGTAGTGGTAGTAGGATTGAAGAAAATGAGGTCATAACCTCTTGGCTAGTTAGAGATATAGTCACATAAGATAAATATGGGGCATAAAGGAGTAGTGCTGACATAAGAAAATTTTCAATGGAGTCTTTCAAGGAGAAGAGACCTTGGAAATTATCAGAAGGCTCGAATGGATGAAGACGTGGAGCTCTTTTAAATTCATCACTAAATAATATGAGATATTATGGAGGAACCCCCTATTTGAACCAACCCCTTTGTATATTTTTTATCAAGAAGAAATAACCAAAGAATTTGTTGTGCATAGGGATATGGTGGCATCAATATTTGAACAAGAGAAGAGATATTTCAAGTGTTGTGACATTTGCCAACAAATCGAAAATCCTTCTAGAAGAGATGAAATATATATATATATATATATATATATATCAATCATAGACAACTCCTTTTTTTTATCTCAATGATAGACCCATTTGAAAAATAGGAAATTCATTTTTTGGTCTCTATCAATCCTATTGCATACAAAACTAGTGTGTGATACATTATCACTACAATATATTACTTCACACGTTGGTCAAAACTTATGTTGGTGAAGGATTGTACTACAGAGATGGTCGTGCACTTAATATTTGAGAATGCCATCATCATGTTTGGATGCCCAAAAGAGTTCATGAGAAATTAGGGAACACATTTTTTGAATAACATAATTCACATGCTAACTTAGGAATTCATGATTCATTACCAAAAGAGTACACCATATCACCCACAATTCAATGGTACAATTCAATCATTTAACAAGATATTTGAGTATGCGTTGATTGAGGTTTCTAACATACATCGAAATGAATAGGATGAGTGGATTCCAATAATACCATGTGCATATATAATCATCAAAAGTAATTGACTAAGCATATATATTTCAGGTTGGTCTATGGTAAGGAGGTTTTGATGCCCTTGGAATTTGTGGTACCAAGTCTACAAATTTTCATCACGCCATACGTATCTGATGACTAGTACCTTCAAAATAAGTTGAAAGATCTATTGGAACTAGAAGAAGAATGATTGATTGAAAGTCACGACTAGATGGTCGATAAGCAGAGACAAAAGGCCTAGCATGAATGCAACATTTGGTGAAAATCTATACAACCCAAATCTTTGGTATTATTGTACGAAAACAAGTTTCTAAAGCACCCTAGAAAGTTGCACATAAATTAGTTAGGACCCTTTAGATTGGTATACATTAGTGAATTAGGAACAACAACATTACGAGGTCATTCCTCAATGAATTTATTAATGAAATATGATTGAAGGCATATGTTGAGAGGCCTCTTAGGCCCTTGTAATAGTAATCATACTTTAATACATAATTAAATATATGAATATATATGTAATAAGGATAAATACATAAGTATGTACAATAATGTAACATGAAGGATCTTAAGGAATGATTATTCGGAGTGGGTACAATGACTCCATCCGTCTATCATACGTATTTATACTAAGGAATAAATTATGGATTGGTTTACCTTCGTATTTACTCTCTTTATTTGTGAGTATGTGTGTGGTGCTTCAATGTAGTATCTATGTGAATGTCGCTATAATCTACAAGATTAGAACATTAGTGAAGTTACCTCCTTAATCTGGTTGGGTGAAAACAACAATGGATGGGGGTGGTATGAACATGATGGAGATACAAGAGTGGTATGAACATGATGGAGATATAAGAGTATTGATAGCTTCTTGTGGAAAATATGTAGAGACAATAAAAAATGCTCATGAATGTTGATTGAAGATGGCAATTTTTTTCAAGGAACATTGATGTTGTTGCTGGGTAGAATATTTCTTATTGTAGCTCTAACTCTGACAACCTACTAATTTAGATGCGATATTTGTAGAGGAATATTAAACCTGACCTATCATATTTTTTTGACAAGGTGCTTAGATTTCTACCATATTAGTCTCATTCGATAGAGGATTTTAATAGATTTATTTTGGTATATTATATGTGGTGTTTCAAATATATATTCATTGTTGACTCCTCATGGAAATTCAATGGGAGTTTGAATCCCTCACAATAGGTGTTCAAAATATTCACGAGATCACATTTTCAATGCAAGAGAGATTTATTATATAAGACATCACAGATGAATACAATAAATAAATATATTATTGGTCTCATTGGAGGTTAAATGTGGTGATTGGTATATAGAAAGGTATAACATGGAGGTCATTGACCATTACATCATGGATGGATATAATCAATAAACTTATGATTGGTCATATTCGAAGGCCAAATGTTATGACTGGTATATGAAGAGTTGTCATTTCTTGGATGAAAAAACCTTTCACCTTCTATTGATGACTCCAATCTAGCTTATGTAGAGACCATCTTGGAGAGATCCTTCGATGCATATTCTTCTTTAATTTTCTTCTTCTCCATTATTAGTGGATGATTTTTTGTCCAACTCTACATATTTGGATCCACATGATCGATGTATACATTTGGAACACCATTTTCAATTGCCTATTGTGTCCTATTATATTCATAGGGGAGTGAACATGATAACATGGACATGGAACCCTGGTTTATAGTGGGGCTAGGACTACTTCAACATGGTGGTTAACACTTCTACATGGGACCCTACTTCTCCATCCTACTTCATCATTATGGTCCACACTTTTCTGTGGGACCCAAGGGGAATAATAATAGATAGGTATTTTTATGTATGGAGGCCACTATTAGTAAATAAGGCCTAGTGTGAACACAATAAATGAAAGAGGGATTACTAGAAGGTTCTTCCTCTAGAATATTCTTAGATGGTAGGTAAGAGTATATAAAGGGTACCATATGAGAAATGTATTAGGAAAATTGAGAATTATTGTATTTGGAGTGGTAGATCATTAGGAGGTTTTCCCCTTCAAGATGAAAGTGAACATGAGTGGATCCCTTCCTCAATAGGATATATTCTATGAATTTTCCCTACCCTAAGGGTTAATATAATAATAAAGTGTGGGGTTATTCTATATTTTTTTTGTATCTCTTGTGGTGTTTTTGTATTCATATCTTTGGTACTTATCATCTACCCTGACCACCTTCATGCCAGGGTCATATACCCTACCTTGAGAGAGAGAGAGAGAGAGGGAGAGAGAGGGAAATAAAAACATATCTAAGGGTTGTTGTGAGGGGGGGACTAAGAGAGGGATATAGAAAGAGAGTAAGGAAGAAGAAGGAAGTTGTAGAGTGAGGGGAAGAGAGAGAGAGGGAGTGGAGGAGAGAGGTGCATATAGACACAAAAGAGAGAGAGAGAGAGAGAGAGAGAGCATGATAGGACAAAAATGGGGAGAGAGTTGAGGAATAGAGCGTCTCATAAACCTAAGGTATTAAAAATACCACATAGATGCCACAAGTCAACACTACACGTGTGCCACGAGTTTTCACCGCACATCACAAAGTTTCAAGACATGTGCCAACTAATGATCTACTAGGTGTGCCAACTAGTTTTGTACTGCATGAAATGAATTGAAAATTTTGCATGCATTCCAAATCCTTGAATATCTTCAATAATGATTGTAACCACTTTTGTAACAACCAAACTAGTCATGTCAAGGTTATGAGTGAGCTGGAAAGGTTTTTGGTATTTCCACGCTCTAATAGAGATAAGGGAATTGTATGGAAATATTTAAGGGTTGGGAACTTTTGGTTAACTAAGAGTTGATTTTTATGTTAAATATAGATGATTTAGAGTTTCAATTAAGCATTGAATCGGTTCTATTTATGTTCTACTTCAATAGTTGTTCAGGTGATGTTATGTGAATATGAGAGAGAAAGTAGATCGAGATCTAAGAATATTGTTGGTCTCTGTTTAACTTTAAATGTGCTTTGAACATGATTCATACCTCTATGTATTGAAATGTATGTGAATAATGTTGATATTAATCAATGAAACATGAAGCACCTTTATCTCTATATATCACAAGTTCTAGTATTAATGTATGTATATTATATAGTATTTTGTGCAACACTTATATGGATGTTATGATTGAATGTGAAATGAATGCATTCTTTTGAGTTGAATTTTTCCTATCTATATTATTACTTCATGAGTTGCATTAAAACTACAGTCTTTGCCATTCTCATGGCACCTCAGGAGAGACCTTATCTAGTCCTTGAAGATTGAATATGATAACTCCTATGCGGTATTTTTTGGTAAATCCTTTCGAACCCTGGGTCCTAAACTATAATCCAACAATTGGTTATGTTTCCAGGACTTGATGGTATTGTGCTACATGTTGAAGGAAGGACATGATGTGGAATCCCTCCGAGGAGGAAAATCTCACATGACGAGAGACCAAGAATATGCAAATCCACCTCAACTAATTGAAATAAATGTACATATATCAAGATCTAAGTGATTTTTTCTTTGTTGATATTCCTTGTTTATTGCATGAATGAATAAAGAGACAAACAAAGATTCACCCTTTATATTGAGCCCACGAACCATTGGTTTAGGAGAAAGTTGTGGTTAATCGATTGAAATCTATGGATATTAAGTGGGATAGAGCCATTGATTATAAATGTGTTGAAACTACACATAATAGATATATATAAACAATAATACACACATTTTCAAAGAGAATTGGAGAAGGAAGAAGAAGAAGAGAAAGAATTGAAAGAATTTTCATTAACCCTTGTGAATAATGATTAATTTACACACGATATACTCTGTATAACTCAATGCGTTCGAATTGAGGTGAACCAAGTCACCATAGTGGTGGTATAGAGTGATTTGGACACACACCAAAAGTTATGGGAGTGAACGACCACCTATTCTAGTCTCTCAGGTAGCTATAGGAGTGAACTGCCACCTAGTTAAGTTAACTAGTCAACTAGTCTTCAGTTAACTAACTGAATAGAAATTAGTGAGGAGTTAAATCAAGGAATCAAGGATAATGCACCACTTTGGTGATGATACCAAGGCAAGGTCGAATCAGCATGGTGATGATCCCAAT